>VZRH01008421.1:853080-863621 GCA_013397555.1 Urocynchramus pylzowi | reverse complement strand
GCGTCCTTTACCCCCCTCCCCCGCCCCGGCCGGGCCGCCAGGCCCCGCGCGTAGCGGCTCCAGCTCCCTTCACCTTCTCTTCCCCGTCGCTGAGGCGCACGCCGCGCTGCTGGACCACCAGCGTCTCTCCCAGCTCCAGCAGCCCGGTGGTCCACGAGAACCTGTCCATGGCCGCCNGTCGCTGCGGCGGGTGTAGGAGAGCCGGTGCGGGAGAGGAGCCGGTCGGTCTCTCCGGACAGTGGGAGGGGAGGGCAGGCGCTCCAGGCGAGGTCGAAGACCGGGCAGGCGCTCGCTGTTGTGGTCTTAGAGCTTGCGAGTAGGCGTACGAGACTTCACCCTCCTTTGGCAGGGCTGGGACAGGTACGGACCCCACCCCAGCCCATCCTATCCCTTGCCCCAGGTAGGGCTCCTGGGCTGGAAGCCTTCCCTCGTGACAAACGGGACACCCTGGCATTAAGAGCATCCTCTTGAAAGCAGCAAGTGCTGCGCTCTTGTGTTTATTTACTTTGTGGCCGGTTCGGCTTCTGCAAGTTGAAGCAGGGGAGTCGCTTTGGTGGGGCTTTGCTGATCGTGCGAGGGCGGTGAGAGGCGTATTTGAAGCAGAAGATGCTGGGAAGCTCGGGAAGCTCTGCACGCCGAGCTCGCTGCCGTGCAGCGGCTCTTGGCAGGGGCACCGCTGCTGTGCGAGCTGTGGTAGCTCCTTCAGAAGCAGGGCATGGACACTGCCTTCTGTCGATTTGTCCAGAGAAGGGCAGGGAGCTGGGGAAGGGTCTGGAGCACAAGCCCTGTGCGGAGCGGCTGAGGGAGCTGGGGATGCTTAGCTTGGAGAAGAGGCTCAGGGGAGACCTTATCGCTCTGTACAACTGCCTGAAAGGAGGGTGGAGCCAGCTGCGGACCGGCCAAGTGATCTCTTGTGTCCTGTCACGTATCACGTCTCCCAAGTGATACGTGACAGGACAAGAAGACAGCCTCAAGCTGTGCCGAGGAGGTTTAGGTTGGACATTAGAGGAATTTCTTGACAGAAAAGGTGATTAGGCTGGGAATGAACTGTCTAGGGAGAGGGCGGAGTCACCATCCCTGGAGGGACAGTGACAGCTGTTCTTAGGGCCTTTTCAGGATCGCTTCATGCTGGTATTAACACCCCCAGTAGTCTAACATTTGCACAGATGTCGAGTGACATCTGTGGAAGAGAAGCAAATGATTTTACAGGTGGTCAGTTGGGTTCGCGTGCACGGCGCTTTTCATGTGTGCTATACTCGCTACTGCCACAAGTGAAAAGTGTGCTTGCTGAAGCAACAATAATTATGTGAAATACTGGACAGGCATACAGAAGACAGCAGCAAGCCTGACTTCATGTTACAAAATAGTGTTTCTTTTAGCCTAATACAGCAACCCATCCATTTTGTGTAGTTGTGAAGTTACATTGTACCATCCCTTGAATACCGCTTTTCTCAAGAAATGCGAGAATGTGTAGGCCATTGAGATGGGAAAACTAAGGCTTTCTTAATCCGTAGCATCTATATTTTGTAATGTCTTGATGCTTTTCTAGCTGCATTTCCTTCTTGACTAAAAAAGTTTAGCATTAATATTTTAGCTGGAAATGTCACAAGCCTGTCTGTCTTAAAATCTGCTAGAACAAAGACGACAGAAAGTTGAAGAGTATCTATCAAGAAAGAAGACTTTTTCTGGTGTGCCCATTCAAGAAAGCCAGACATCAATCAGGTAGTATTTCTGCTATGGCTTATATTCTCTTATGTACATATTCACTTATGTTCCTTCATTTTCCTCTCAGCTGGCTTCTGTAGGTCCTCTGATGCAAAGATATCACTTGCTAACTAGAATGTTCATTTCCAGTCACATGCAGTAGTGCCACATCTCTTATATAATACATCACAAAGCACCTGAGGAAGAATTTGGATTTGTAACTTTAAACTGAGATGTTTTTCGTCTGACTTGTCAATACATTTTCACAGTTGCTTGGAGACAATACTGCTCTTGGTGGTTTTGTAACTTTCTGGGTAGTTTGATGCCAGCTCTAGTGCCTGACTGAAGGTTTTGGAACCTGTCAGTGTGGTAGGAACTACGTGTCCTTGTTCAGACATGTCTCAGAAGGCCTGGGCTCTCATGATTGCAGTAGCTGAGCTTCAGCTTCTTCAGCTAGTCCCCCTTTCCCCTCAACTGCAGCATTGAGAAATTTGACCTTCTGTAGTAGATGCATCAGACCAGACAAATTGGTACTCATTCTTAAACATGAAAAATTACACCTGCAGCAAATTCTAATCTGTTGGACAGCTCTTTATGGTGTAAGAAGGGATGTTTTCCAGCCTGGGTTCTGATCAGTGGTTGCTTAACCGTTTGTGTTTTTGCTGGAGGAATAGTGCAAGCTAAACAGAAATGCTTCAGTATGAGTACATTCTGCAGACTACCAACTGAAACATGTGAACATCCTCTAAAAATACATCCCTTTGTTGCATGATTTAAGGTGTCTTTTTTTTTTTCTTTTAAGCAGTAGCAGAACTAGGAGAGCAACTACCAGTAAACTGCAAGACAAGTTACAGCTCTCAACATCTCCCAAGCCAGAAATGGTAAGTTTTTGACTGATATTTAAATACTGATGGCACTCTGTTTCCATGGCTACAACATTCCACTTACTTAAATCTATTTGTGTTGTATGACTTCCAGAGCATGAGAAGTTTGCAGGTACAGAGGTGTGGCTTGTTAGAACTTTATTTAGTCACTGTTTATTATATGCTTTTTGGAAAGCTGTCATATTACAGTAGGAAATGGATCATATTGATATTCAATTTGTACCCAACAGGAGAGAGAGTTAGAGGATACCATTACTACTGAAACAATGCTTAAATTTTAACAATGTTTCTCAAGAATGTCAGAGGGGTTTTTGATACATCTTAAGTCTTTGGGAAAGTTATTTAAAATCTGAGTAAGGTCTTCTGTCACAGTAAAGAAGTTTGTTACTTGAAAGAAAGCCAAACCATTAACAAAATGAACTGTTGATTGTGTATGTTTTTTCAGTGGTGTGCTGGCAAAACTAAGGTAATCAGAAGTAGATGCCAATACCTGATCAGAATTTAAGGGAATGTGTTCCCTGTATAATTTCATGTCACTTTCCTGGAATTAAGATGCAAATAGTTGTGCTGCTTAGAAATAGCAAAATAGAGATTCTTCTCCAGACCTGTTCTCAGAGAAAGATGAGGAAAAAATAGACATAAGATCTGTGCTCATGTTATGCAGTTTAGAGTTTCGGTTTCAGAAGATTTGAGATGTGGAGTTATCTGAGGAGAACAGCAAAAAACTTAAAACTTCAAAACTGACTGTTGAGGAGAAAAATTGCAAAAGTGAGAACAAGTGTTTTTTTAGAAATTTCCTGAAGGGACATACATTTTTCTGTATAAAGGTCTTGTATGATTTAAAGTTGAGTTAAGCTACATAGTTTCCTGAAATAACAGTCCTCACACTCAAACTCTGGTTATACAGGCTTTGTCAAATCTAACTACTAAGCCTTCATGACAGACCAGCAAAAGAGTTTTCTTTCAGGTCAAGGGCATCTTCCTTAAAGTCTGCTCCTGCAGACTTCCATGTGTCATTCACATGTATTTTTCTTGCCTTTGGATCTTTCACTCTTTCAAAACCTGCTGCTTGGACAATGCTGAATTAGTTGCTGTAGAGCAACTTTTTTAGCGGGAAAGACTAGATTTAATTTTTCATGAGGGGTATTGCTGAGAACATACAGCTGATAGTTTCAGTAAAGCCATGTAAAACTAATGTAACTATTCTCAACTTGCAGCATCCTACATCTCAATAGTAAGAAAAGTTCTCTTCTGGTAGCATCTCCTAGTGTCCTAATTACTACTTTACTCACTACCTTGCGTTAGTAGACTATTCACACTAAGTGGAAGAATGGTGCTGCCATTAACTGATGAGGTATGCAAACAGATACTGCTTTTGATTATATACAGCCTAAAGCAAGTTTCTGCTTTATAACTCCTCTCAGGAGGTAATTTGGGCAGATTAAAGCCAGTAGTTGCTTTAAGAGTTTTATTTCTTACTTTCAAGGCAGAATTTAAGCAATTTTTATTTGATTTTTGATGTGAATTCTGCAGTAATAGTTGACAAATAATCTACTTAATACTTACACATTACTTCTGTAGGCACCTTTAAACTGGTATTTACAGTTAAGCACTTTAGTCCTGTAAATCATTGGAAGCCTCTTTGGAAACAAGTAACATGCAGCATGAACATACATCTAACATTCCTTGAATTTGCTTTTGATTTCAGGAAAATAAAGAGAACGCTGATAAAGTGTCATGGGACCAATCAATTGTAAACTCAGAAACAAACGTTACTTTAAACTCTTCTACGGTCCCACTGACAAGTTACGTATCAGGGACAAACTGTAATCTTGAAAATCAAGCTCCAGAGAATAAAGTCATTGATATAAAATCTCAACATGTATCACTTAGCAAGGCCATCTTGGAAATAAAAAGAATTAAAGAGAGGCATTTGACAGCAGAAAAACAAAATGCAAGTATCAGCGTACCAAAGAAACCAGCTCTTGGCAGATACCGTGGCAAAGTTATCCAATCCAAGATAAATTCTTTCTGGAAAGCACCAAAAACTGATGGGGAAAAGAGTTCTTTGCCAGACAAGAAGCCTTTTACTTCTGCCACCAAACAAGCAGCAAATTCTTCATCCATGAAAAGCTGTAATGCAGTTCTGAAGACCATCAAAGTTGCAAACAACCCTAAGTCTGTAAAATCAAATGGTGTCCTGCCATTTCAGAGCAAACCATCTGACAAAGCTGCTACTAACTTACAGTCTGGTCTGAAGAAACAGCTGACATTTGCTGTGGCACCAAAGAAAGTAACAGTCCCCAAAATGGTTGGTGGAAGGCGACCGCAACCACTGAAGGCCGCTTCTTGCGATCCTGATCGCAAAGTGCGGGGTGTGAAGAAATGTGCTGATTTTTGCGAAGATACACGACCAGAAGCTCTAGCAAAATCAACTTGTGTTGCTCCTGGTACAAAATCAGGACACAATTTTAAAATGGATGAAAACAGAAAATCTATTCTGCCAAAAGAGTCAGCAGAAGAGAGAAGGTAACTAAATTACTGTTGTAGCTTACTCTTGGAAGTTATTCCCCAAGAATATCTAGTTTGATCTATTTGTTGCTGTATAGACTCTGAAAAACAGAGAACTAAGTGTTTGGACTTGATGCCCATGGACAGCAGATTAAAACTTAAGGCTTACATTGAGAAATCAGGATTCAATTGCAGGAGCTCTCCAGGCTTACAACTCTTCCCATGCAATTAAAAAATGGAGCTGTTTTTTTAGTCTAAGTGTTGTGACAACCTTAAGGATGACAGATAATCCTGTAAATTAATTTCACATGCATGTCACAGTTAAAAAAAAAATGACTGAGGCAGGATGTATATAGCCAGGAGCATCTTTACAGACTCAAGGAGAGAACTTGTCAATGACATTTTTCAGTTTGGTGAGTGCAGCATAGACAATGGGTGGGAATATGATTCACAGTCTAAAAATTACTTAATATTCCTCATATAGAGCTCATTGTAGTAAATCACATTTACTAAAAATTGATGGTCTATGGGGTGGGGTTGAAATGCAACACTAAAACTGAGTTATATTTCACATCAGTTTCAGATTTTATAAATTCTATGATAGGGTTGTTTTGGGCTGCTCTCTACACTTTGTCTTAAGATATTAGTTTCTAGTTTTCTGGTTTGAAGTGGGATTTGGAGGGAAAGGTGACACAGATTTAATAGTTCAGAAGCATTCTTTTGAAAACAAGGGTCTGTAACCTAAGTCTCTTGTTGCAGCTGGAAGGGAAGAGATTAAAGTGTTTTAACCTGGTGGATACCTAAAGCAGACAGTAATATGTGTAGTTCTGAAATTTTCATGCAGATCTCAAAGGCAGCTTTATTCCTTTTGGATTAAAAGAAGAAGACTCAGACCACCTGGAAAGTATGTCTTGGCTTACCCTAATTAGTGTCAGTCAATGTAAAAAAAATGATAAAACATCTGTCACTTCAGCTAATAATATTCCTAAATGCAGAGCTCGCCTGGATGAATGGAGGGCATCTAGAGGAAAAGTGATGAGACGACCTCCTATACGTGCACTTCTGGGACCCCAGTCTAAAAGTGAAGAACCAGAATTCTCTGTTGCTGATACAGAAAAGGTCAACAAGACTCTGAGTGAATGCCTGCAGTTAACAGAACAGGTACTTGGACCCCTGCCTACTGAGTTCTGATCATATAGATCCTGACACGAAAATTCCTCTGTGCATTTTAGACCCGTGTGAGTCAGATACAGGACACTAATTGTTCCCCAAGTTAAGCAATATCATAGGTTTTGTCAACAGCTGAAGAAATTAACCTTTACTAACTCACTGAGCTACTAAATGAGTATAGGCAATAATAGTAATTGAACTATAATGTAATGAGAGTAGATGGAAGGAATTAACCTAAAACAAGTTTGCATTTGCAGAAACTTGTCTGTACTTCTGAAAAAGTCTTTTTCAAGTAGTTCTGAAAATGCCTGTACATCTTACTACCCCTTCTACTTACAATACTGTAGAAATAATTCTAATTTTGAAGAACAGGTGAATAACAATTCTGCCAAAGGAAAAACCCTTGCTTTCTAGTTCAAAAGCAGCAAAACTACAGCACCTCAATGTGTCAAATGCATTTAAATCTCTACTTTTGTGTTAACTTTAGGGACATCATGGTGATGAAGCACGTGCCATGTTGGAAGATCTGATATACAGCATTCCTGGGGTTAAAAAGCTTGCAAAATATTGGATCTGCTGTATGCGTCTTGAACAGACAGGCCATCTTGGAAAGCTTATTGCTGTCTATGAGGAAGCCATTTTGGCAGGAGCAATGGTAAGCAACTTTTCTTAAAATTTGAGATTAGCAATTACAAAGGCATGAAAGTATGGCCTGTAAAATACAGCTGCTTCTGATTTTAGTAAATACCTTTATAGTAGGAGGAGAGGCACATGACCTACCTGACCATAAAAATAATGGATTTGGTTTGCTCTGTAGCCACTGTAGGTACTACTTTGAAGAAAGGTTTAGGATCATCAAATTACCATAGTACCACTAGAAACCCAAAATAGAACTTAATTTTACACCTACTGATGGACTTTATTTCTGTGCTTTAATATCAGCAAGATTTCAGGGCATCAAATACATCTGTAGCACAACAAATACTGAAAATACAGGATTCACTTGTGTTCTGACTTAACTCTGAACAACATTAAAGAAAGGATTTGTAATATGAACATCATGTGGCCTGCTCCACTTTCCCTGTAATATTACACCAATCAAATAAGCAGAGATGATTCATTTTGGAATTGTTTTTCTAAAACAGTGCAACTTTTTTTCAGCCCAGAGAGGAATTGCGACGCACGCTAGTAGATACAATCAAAAATACTGAAGGTCTTTTTGACTCTGACAATGGTAAGTCTGAGTACTCTGTTCTAGTTATATGTCTGACTTGACAGCCAAAACAAACTTTTAAACTATTTGTACTGATATTAAATTTTAATTCATGGAAAGCTTTCCATGAACGTTTTATACTCAATTGTCTTTGAAAACAATCTTGGCTAAACAAATAATTTTCAACAGTGGGCATGTTAAAATGATTGGAGATGCTTTTGTACTCAAACTAGTTAATTAAACTTTATAAAAGCTGTGTTGTCCAGCTATTTCAACCTGATAATCAAAGAGTAAATAAAGATACTCTTGTGAGCTAAAAATCAGTGCCTCTGACTCAAACTCCTTCACTGCCAGAAGCCTGGTTGTGTTATGGCATAGTGTCAATTAAAATAATTAGTTACTTGTTACAATTAGTTACTGTTTACAATATTGTAAATATTCTAATTTTGGAAGTAAAGTAGCCATAAATATTTCCCTTCAATGTAACATAACCTGACAAGTATCTGAACCCAGAAACTGGCTGAAATACTTGTTGAGAGCTGCTGCACTTTAAGAGAATGACTTCTCAGGATGTGTACTTAGCCTGAGCTTTCAGGTTGCAGGTTCATAAAGGTGGCTAAAATTATCAGCAACTTAAATTGTTGTGGCTCAGGCTCCAATGCATAGTTAACTTTTATTCTCATGTAAAACCACAAGATTTCAGGTATCTCTCTAAAAACATTCTCTTTAGTTGCAACTAATTGCAGATGTACATTCTTCAATGTTTCATTTTTAGGGGGAACCATGCTAGAAGCTCATTTAAGTGAGATAGTAGAAGTCAGCAAGGAACCTAATTCATCTGTAGAGCCAGTTCAGGAAACCTTGAAAGATCTCTGCCCTGATGATGTGAGTGATAATAAGAAGGCAGAGACAAGCAGTGAAGTTATCAAAAAAGAAGAAATTGATTTAGACTTAAAACCAAGAGAAGACATCTTGCCAAAGAAGAATAAAAAGCACAAGGCTAGAGAACGGGCAAAAAAGAAAGGAAAATGCGAAAGAGAACAGAAGGAGGATGGGATAAAAAATACAGCACAAGCAATTAATTCTCCTGAGAAAGAGAATGACACGTCTTATTCAATGAGATGCAACCCTCCTACCACACCATATTTGGAAAGGTAAGATTACTTCAGGTAACCATGGAAAGTCTGGAGTAACTGTTTGTTCCCTGTTAAAACAGGCAGGCACTGCATTTATGAATACTTAGTTAAAAGCTCTCAAGAACCACAGTTTTAGGATTGCTTCCTCTTCCTTCAGAAGGAACTTTTTTTAAGTAAGCTTCTCTATTTACCCAAACTGTTTTGCTTTTTGAATGGTTCACTACAGAGTAACCAGACTTTTGTGGCAGAGACCTAAATTCCAGATTTAGGATTCCCTTCCACTGCCAACACGGCAGTAGCAGTTCTACACTGAGCTACGTAAAGAGAAAGATGTCTCCATTCCTCCCCTTTTCAAATGTTGAAAATAAGGTTGTACGTCATAACACAGAATTAGTGAACAAGATGTAACTGGCCTGTAAAGATTATTTTAATTGTATCTTGAGGCCAAAACCTGGGTAGTAACCTCAGTACAAACCAAATACTTAAATTTAATTTTTTTTTTGCCATAAGTTTTTTTCTAAGACAGTAGACTTAAGGAAGTTGTGCTCAGCGTTAACATCTGATGGAGTTGGAGTCCTGGCAGCTGTCTACTGTCCCTCATGGCAGGAAGAACAGTTTCACCTGATGGAATGGGAAGGAATCTTTCTTTGGGAACTCTTTCCAGGAGGTTTTCTGGGTTAAAATATTTTGCCCAAGAAAAAAGTTGTACATCTGGTTTTAACTGAATGAATGGGAAGGGACCTGTTTCCTTTGGCTATGGGAATGGGAAAGAGTTGAACAGGAAACATGATATGCTGTTGCTGCAGAGGTAACTTGTATGATGGCATGACGATGTTTATGTTTTTGGTTTGTTGTTTTCTTTTCCTAAGTGTGAAGATGTATCCTGAGGCAAATGACTGCAGTGCTAAAGATCTGAAAATTGTGACTCCTTTGCGATATTCTCAACGCCTTCGGGAGAAGATGTACAAGCTGCCTGATTCTGTTAAAGATCAAGATCCATGTGTCTCTTCACTTGAGCAGCTGGGAGACTTGGAAGCAAAAGCCACTGTGTTTATTCACAAACAGAGCAATGCCCTCCAAGAAACAAGTGCTGAAATAGAAGAGTAAAAGTAGTGCTATTGCTACAGGGGGGTTAAAGATTTGATAGTTTTTAGGGAGAGTTGAAGGGTACTTGTTTTAAGCAGCTTTGAGAAAGGAGCTGTCTAAAATTTTTGTGGACTGCCTATGTCACTAAATAAACTTTTTAAGTTTCTGCCTTTTCAAAATTTTAACAAATCTTTAACAAAGTACTAGACTAAGCATTGTTGTCTTTATGCTGACTATGTTTCATTAAATTTTCAGTTAAGGACTAGGTATAATGCTTCATATTAGTGGCTCATGGTAGTATATTACTAATACCTACTGTTTACTTGAAATTCCTATGAATTCCTTACAAACATGCAATCTTTTAGTTTATGAAAACAAAGTAATGTAGGTGTTCCAGTAATGCAATGTCTGCTTGTCAAGATTTAGCTTTGAAAACGAAAGCCTGCTAATAAGGTATGTGCTGAATTCAAACTGTTGTATTGAGTTTTGGGGCTGCTTCAACAAAACAGTTTAATCTTTTTAGTTACTGAGATTTGTTCATTATCAAGTAATCCTAGATGAGGTCTGATACACTACTTACTATGTGACAATTTTTATGTTGGTTTGTATTATTCTGTACGATGGTATACTTATTAAACTCATCAATTTAGCTGTGTTTGTTCTTTATTTAAAGGTTTTAAAGCTATTTAGCTTGTTCTTGAAAGTGAGCTGTCAGAGCAGAACACTGCCATATTTCCCATGTTTCCGTGTCCAGGCCCGTTCACCGGAGCAGCAGCGCCAAGGCTCCCATGAGGGCCGGGCCGTCAGGGCCGCTCCCGCCGCTGCGACGGGGCGGGC
>VZRH01008421.1:838688-853001 GCA_013397555.1 Urocynchramus pylzowi | reverse complement strand
CGGGCCTTGAGGGGCTTGGGCGGACTTGGGCCGCTCCTCTTGAGCGTAAAGGAGCCGGAGGAAGCAAAGAGCTCATCAGCCCCTTGGAACACCGTGTGTGCACACAGTACACAGAGGATGCTTGAATTATGGGTAACCAACTTAAAAGCACCAGGGTTTTGAAAAGAAGGATGACAGCCCCCTGCTGCATGAGGGATCCTTCAGGAGATGGGTTTTAGCAGGAAAGGGGATCATGTGGGAGCTCTCAGGAGGGCTGGGACTAAGCTCAGTAGTATTGGAGGAGAGGATGTAACCTCGCACTGTGCCATGGGATTTGCAGGTTGGCTATCAGAAAGATTTTCTATACAGAGGAAGAGGTGATTAGACATTGGCATGGGCTGCCCGGGGAGGTGGTAGAGTCAGCATCCCTGGAGCTGTTTAACTGGATGTGGCGCTCAGTGCCATGATCTAGTTGACATGGTGTTGGGTCATGGGCTGGACTTAAGGATCTCAGGGGTCTTTTCCAACCTTATTGATTCTGTGATCGTGTGATATAATCTAACTATAGCGACAGGACAACCGGGAATATTTCAAAAGTACATGAGGGAAAGTTTACACTAGATGCTAGGAAGCATCTATTTACTGAGGGCTGTTGAACATTGGAACAGAATTCTTAGAGAGGTGGTCAATGCCCTAAACCTGTTAGTGTTCAAGAAACATTGTCACAATGCCATTGTCACACTAGTTTAACTTCTGGTCACCCCAGGAGTGGTCAGGCTGTTGCACTAAATGACCATTGTAGGTCCCTTGCAACTAAAATATTTTATTCTGCATCTTCCAGTTCTTGGAGTCTTTGCGCAGTAACTTTTACCAGTTTGATCCTGCTTGTGCTGTTTTAGGTGAGAATTGTCACCAGAAGGTTTAAGCTTGTTGTTTCTGATACTATGCCTGTGCGTTTTCTTTAGCGTTACGAAACCACCTGCAGGAGTGCAGGTAACAAAAAGAAGATGTGTAGTTGTAAGTCTATAACTGACATTTTTGAAGAGATTGAGAGTTTTTAATTTAAAAAAATGCAGAAATAGCACTATAATGTTTCAAGTTTTACTTTCTGGAGGCCTCATCTTCAGTAAAATCAAGGTAACAGTGCAGGGAAGTTGTGTCATGGTAATGCTGAACAGTTAAGTACCTACATTTATCACCCCTTCTTGTTATGTTGTTTGGGTCTTTTCTCATGCAGGTTATATTAAGAAAAAATTTTAAAATGTGTTAAGGTAATGACAAAGCTTAGAAGATAATCCTCTGAATGAAGAAATGTGTTAGAACTGGATTTATAAAGGATGGAAGGCTACAATGTGTTGAAAGTACTAGGAGAGGGATCCTTTGGCAGAGCTCTTCTAGTTCATCATAGAATCAGTGACCAGAAGTATGTAATGAAGGAAATAAGGCTTCCAATGGTAAGTGTGACAAACATCACCTCACCCACCACTTAAAAAAAAAAAAATTAAAAATCCTGATTCTGGGTGTATTTTTGAAGCACTGAACATTTTTCTGAGAGTTTTGTGTATTAGACAGGTGTGTGATATGGTTACCGTATAAACTGCATCTTGAGCTGATGTTGTTCGTACTAAGTGAAGTACATGGTTAGATATTGGGATTTTGGGAAGTGCAGCAGGTATGAAGATGCTTAGAATGAAATCCCTGTTCCCACTGATGGCCTTGGCTCGATCGCCATTGGCTTCACTAAAATGCAAATTTCATCTTCAACGTCTAATGATTAAATTAGTGTCATATTAGTGCTGGTAATCAGCTGTTTGGGTTACACTCCCTGCACTCAGCTAAGCTAAAAGTCACAAATTGGGAAGCACTGGCTTTCTGAGGCCAAAGCTCAGCAAGACCTGGGCACTTGGCTTTATATTGAATTTATGCAGACTATTAGCTGGTTCAAAGTCAGTATGTGTTGCTTTGTTACATAGTTCTGCACTTTTGAAATAGAAAATGTCATTAATTGAAATAGGAAAAGATTCTCTCAAATTAAAAAAAAACCCCAACAAAATACCAAATGCCCAAAAACCCCAAAGAAGTGTTCAGCTAGCAATATAGTAATAACCACAGATTGAAAAGATGGGGCTTTTAAAGTTTCTAAATGACTTAAAATAACTGAAGAACAATTCTTTAGATTATGTTTCTTTGGAAAGTGAGGCACTTTATGTGTATACGTGAAAATTTGTTAGTGTGAAATTTATAGTAAGTGTGTTTATATTTTCAGTCTTCATCTGGTGTAGAGAATTCTAGGAGGGAAGCTGTTCTTTTGGCTAAAATGAAACATCCAAATATCGTTGCCTTTAAAGAATCATTTGAAGGTAAGCATAAAAAATTTAAATTCCTTCATTTGTTTGAAGTTGCATACTCCTCAGGGATTCAGATTACTTTCTTTTTTTGTTTATAGTATGTATTACAAACAAAATACATGTTTATTGTAACATAACACATAGCATGTCTTTGGAGCTTTTTAGTAAAAAGTATTATATATAGTAAAAAAATCAATATATATCCTGCTAATGAAAATACTTATTATTTTTAAATCACCAAAAATTTAGCTTATGGACATCTGTATATAGTGATGGAATATTGTAATGATGGAGATCTAATGCAAAAGATTAAACACCAAGGAGGAAATTTGTTCCCCGAAGAGACGGTAAGAAAAGACATTGTTTTGAACCAAGGGGGCTGGGAATCCTTTTCCATGTAAACTGAAGCATGCTGCATAAACCAAATTAGAGATATGCAAACATCTTGCTGAAACAAAGTCACTTACAGATAGAATTGGAGAATTACTTCTTTTATAGGTTCCTGCAGATCAGGACACGAATTGGACTGAAAGGAATAAAAAATGAAATTGCTACTCGTATCTGAAATTTGTTCAGGTAGCATGAAAATCAGTCAGTTTGTATGCTATTAAGTAGGAATTTTACTCAACAATTCAGGGAGAATTTAAAGCATAGTAAGAGTACTGCAAATGAAAAGTGAACAACCCACTCTGGTAAGATAAATAAAGCTAACCAGGAGAATAAATGCCTGCTTTTTATGTAGCAATTAAACCATTTAGTTTAAACCGTTCAGTATGTGCTAACTCCTTTTGCCAGAGAGCCAGAGAAGCTATAAAATTACTTAGGAGAAGGTTCAAAGGGACATTGTAGTGAATAGAAGCTACTTCCTGCTACAGTTAGAAGCATCACCTTCATTAACATGAAAGGACCAGAAACCTCAATTAATTGAATATTTATATTTTTCTATGCACCTTTAAGAGTTTTCTTTCATACTTAGAAAGGAACACATGTTTAGAAACAGTACATTATTTCCACGTGAGTTTTGGTTTTGTGTGTTATTTGGTGGTTTGGGTTTTTATTTTTATTTTCCAATTTACTGTGTAACTTTAGTTAACTTGTTTATAAAATCACCATTAGCTAAAGCTTCAGGTAGCGATTCCCCAGCTTCATTATTGCTGTGTATTATTAGAACTTTTTGGACACAGGTAATAAGCATTCCTTCTGCCATGTTAAAATATAATCTGTTTTAAAGAACTCAGTCTTTCGTGCTGGTTGGAGGCTGTTATGCTGAGTTACTTTTAATGCCCAAATGTTCTGAATATGCTTTTGCTTTCCTAATTTTTTTTTAATCTATTAGTAAAGTATTCATTATATTGAGCATTGAGCTGTTATAACTCTTAGCTATTCTTTTTCAGATCCTTCACTGGTTTGTGCAGATGTGCCTGGCTGTGAAGCACATCCATGATAAACGTGTGCTGCACAGGGATATAAAATCCAAGGTGAACAGAGCAAGTTTTATTGCCGTTAATAAACTCTCCTGCATGCAAAATTTAAACCCACTATTTCATAATTTCCCATGACTGCTAAGTTCTGTGGCTTTTATTTAGGTCTAAGAACATCATGTGAATGAAATTTTTGAATGCATGGGATGATGTAATACTGTGGGTGTAAACATCATCTAAGTATAGCTATATCCTTGATATCCACACTGCTCATAGCACCAATTGCTTGTGACACTGCATATAACTTAAAAGAACTACAGAACTATAAAAAAGTGTATGGATTATGCAGTTTGCAAATGTCTTGCCTCAAAATTTTTTATTTTTCTCTCTTCCCTATCAGAAAGAGAGAAATTCAGAAGAAAGTGGAGCCTTGGTTTGAGTATAGCATAGAGATTAAGACAATTCTAAGTTCTGATTCTTCCTCTGCTACTGATGCTGGGACCTTATGCCCACAAAGCCCTTCTGTTTTGGTAGAAGTATTAGGAAATACAAAGACAAAATATCAGAAGTGGTTATTGCTGTGTTTTCTGTATATCCAAACTGCAGAAATGATTCATAGAAGAATATTTAAGTATGTTAATCTTTGCTCTTGAAATGCAGAATGTCTTCCTCACTCAAAATGGAAAAGTCAAATTGGGAGATTTTGGATCTGCACGCCTTCTTGCACAGTATGTGGACATCCCAACTGATCTCAGTGGTGTCAAGTTTTATTTTAGCATTGACAAACAGTACAGAGTTCATAAATCATGACTTCTCACCTGGCATTTCTTCTTTGCCGTTTCATTAGTCCAATGTCATACGCGTGCACCTATGTGGGAACTCCTTATTACGTACCTCCAGAAATATGGGAAAGTCTGCCATACAACAACAAAAGGTACTTGTGTTTTCAGTGGTCACAAATAATCCCTTACTGATGGATAGTTTTTTTTATTGCTATCTCAGTCTGGCTATGTGGCTTATCCATATTTGTTTCAGGGAAGATACTGAGCTGAAGAAAATTTACAAAGAGCTTTTTTTAAGATTATAGTGCATAAATTCCTCTTTTCTTAGGTAGCTGAAAGCACAGTATCATTAGTCCTAGAAGTCTGAAAAACAGTGTGCAGACCTCTGTTTGGTAGAGTAAATATACATACTTGTGTTTATGTTTCTAAGTATGTATATATCCACAAACATAGGTATGTGTTTGCATCTTTTTGCGGGTCTAATTTTTTGGGGGGTGGTTGTTTGGATGATGGTTGATGGATGATTTTTTAACCTCTTCATGCCAGTCTTGATAATGTAGGGATAATGGCACAGAATGGATTACTTAGATTTACAGAGCCCAGTTATTCTGGTCTTTATGCAAGAACTGTGATTGATTTTCCAGGGGAGTTAAGAAACCTTCTACAGTTCAAGTTGTTTCCTGCTCTTCTTGCAAGAAAGGCTTTAGTTGCTTCTTGTGCAAATGGCAGTACTCACTTTTGGTGGAAAATGGTGGGGTTTCTTCTCAGTAGGAGAATTATTTTTGGCAGGGCGAGAATTCCAGCTCTCAGAATTAGGGTTATGTGGCTACCATTCTATGTTAACGGCCATAGAATACAAAGGCTTTCAAGTGCAGAAGGATAAGTATTGTTGGAGCAAATTACTTGAACAACATCCTAGGAATAAAAAGCCAACTGCAACTGCATGACAGTCATCTTTTTTTACATCAGAGTAGGATAAAATAAGCAAGAACATTTCCACAGGAGAGGTTAAACACATAATTGTGTTGTCTTTTATGGTTACTTATGTTTATTCTTAGCTTATTCAGCTCAGTTATGTATACAGATTAAATCTCACACATTTAAGCAAGATATTAAATTGTAATTTCTGGCTCAAAATTTTTCATCTCTCTCTGTATCTGCAGTGATATATGGTCTCTGGGGTGTATTCTGTATGAGCTGTGCACTCTAAAACACCCGGTAAGTACAGCTATATTGCCATGAGAAAAGTTTTGGAATTCCTTGAAACTTAATTAACAGTTAGCTGTACAATAGAGTTGACTGAAGTGCTTGCTGCTGCTTCCAAGAGAGGGAAGTATTGCTCCACCCTTCCTATGCCTCCTCCACTGTATGCTTCTCATTCAGCAGTTCTTGGAACCTACTGGACTCGTTTTCAAATTTGTTAGAAAACAATTGGTTTTCTTAATTGGCTAATTTTCCTCATTATCAGTGAGGTTATCTGGACATATTGAATCTAGCAGCTGCCAGGCTGGTTCCAGATACCTGCAGTTACAAGAGCATTGCATTTTACAGGATCAAGATAATCCCAGGACACAGTGACAAAGACACTCAAAATCTTTGCTAATGAAAATGTATTGTGTGCAAGTACAGCAAAATGTAGTAAGCAATAAGCATTTTTGTAGCTTGCATCAGTGATACACCTTTGCTTATTCTTCAAATCAAACAAATCACTGTCCAAGCACCATTCTCCTGTTGGAACAGTGGGGACCTTGATGAATGATTCAGTCTTTCTGTCATTTCTGGGACACTGTCTTTTACAGTGTTGTTGCTGTGTTTCTTATATGTTAACATCCTCTGGCTTCTCTGTACAGACGTGTAGGTAAAATGAGAGCCCTTATCAGGATATGTTTGTTTTGCAGGTAAATGAGATCCTAATTGAGGGTAATTTTGTCTTAGTTTTTTATAAGCAGCAGTTTCCTTTCATTGAACAAATACTGTATCTTGAAATCAGGGAACCACAGAATATTCTGAGTTGGAAAGGACCCACAAGGATCATCAAAGTCCCAGCTCTTGACTCTGCAAAGGACAGGCCCAAGGATGACGCATATGCCTGAGAGCATTGTTCACATCCTGTGTATCAGCAAAAGGTTCTCCACAGCTGCAAGTGCTAACTGCAAGAGTGTGGAAGCTTACATTGATGTGAATGATAAGGGAGCCTGTGCATAGGGATGTGTTAGCCTAAGTTGGTCTTTGGCAAGTCTTTGGCATTGTCAGGGCTATTGAGGCAGAGCCCAGAGCTGGGGTTCCAAGGAGGGGAGTATTGTTCCCTTAAGTTAGCAGTGTTGAAGAGTTATGAGTCTGGTTTGGTGTGATGGCCATGCATGTTCTTACATAATCTGTCAGAGGTGATATAAAAAGATGACACTCCATGGGTGCTTGGCATCCTGCAGCCAAGCCAGTGGGGTGTAATCAAAGGAAACTTCCTGCATGGGAGCTAGAAGTTCTCAGACATTAGATTTGCAAGAGGATGTTTGTGCTTTTACAAGCTACTTTTGATGATTTTTTTTTAATCAAAGTCTTCATATTTCCAAGCTGACTGTTTCACTCTTGCAGTTCGAGTCTGATCTCAAGTCTGATTAATTAGATTTCTATACAAATAAAATTTAAACAATCATAAATTTATAGGAGTAATTCCTATCTGCTTTTCAGTTGTAGAAGTTATCTTAAATTATGTCAGCTACTTTTTACCTTATGCTTAAAGTCTGTGTTCTGATATTAATTTGTTTTTAATGCAGTTTCAAGCCAACAGCTGGAAGCATCTCATCCTTAAGATATGCAAAGGGTCCTACGATCCACTTCCATCTCACTATTCCTATGAGCTTCATTATTTAATAAAACAGATGTTTAAGAGAAATCCCCAGAATCGTCCATCAGCCAGTACTATTCTTGCAAGAGGCTGCCTAACCAAACTTGTGAAAAATTGTTTGCCTTCTGAGGTATGGTGTATTCTTTGTCTCTAGATTTAAGCAATACTATCTACATTTTAGGTAATAAATCCTTTTTATTTGTAGTTTGTTAGTGTATAACTATAAAATGTAGTATTGTGTAGGTCCTCCTCTAAAATACATACAGTTGTAGACTTATCAGAAAACCTGAGGTTTTAAAACTCTCTCTTTTGAAAATTAAATTTGGATATTGACCTGATGCTGATAAAATTAGATATTGTTAGCTGGAACAGTGCACTTGTATAGTGAGTCTATTTTTAACACATAGTATATGCAATAATTTGAAGAAGTTTAAAACTATTACAGTAATTGCATCTCTTCATACACATTTCAGATTGCAAATGAGTTTGAGCAGATATTAAAGGAAACCAAGAAACCTGAAGTCAATGCAGCAAGACAGAAGGGTAAGTCAGTAACATTTTTGTTGATCTAAGGAATGGCAAAATGAGTAGGAAATGTAAGATCTTAAATACAGCTATGAAACATTAGTGTTGTATGTCCAAATCTACTTTTAATTGCTTCAAAATCTAATATTATTGAACTTACATGGAAAAATTCTTGAAGGGTGTAAATTATATTCCAACATAAGTGGAGTGCAAAGCTGCAATATATGTATTGTAAGTCTTAAGACTTGTGCTAGAAATAACCTTTTCAGTTTTAGAATCAGGAAAACTTTTAACAGTGGCATGTATTTTAAATTTGACAGTTCTTTCTTTCCCAGAATATGGTGAAGCAAGTTATGTTCATTATTAGATTTTTAGTGAGAGAATGTTGGACATTTTTCTTCTGCATAAATTTAGCTACACCACAATTAGTGCCCATTTGGAACAGAATAGTAGCAGGGCTCAGTTGAAAATGAGCTGTGTTGTCAGAAGTGTGAAGAAGCTGTCACATAATTGTCATTGCTTGGTTCAGAGGCATTGCTGTCATACCTCTGGAACACCACCTTGCTACAAATGTTTGCTAAGGGTTTAACTCTTGGATCTGTTCGTTAATGTGTCAGGTCGTGTCATGGCTGGTGGAAGCTCAAACAATAAGACAGAAAATAGAGTAAGTATTCAAATAGAAATATAACATTTGAATTTTAGTAATTTAGAACATTCTGTATTATAGAAAAGTTTCTAATGAAAATTATTCCTATGCTAAACCGTAAATCAGCCTATTAGTGTTCAAATTGCAGTTTTCCTGTGTGTTTCCCACCATGCTAACTTTTTGATTATTCCCATGTTTAGTTTAGTTCCAAAGTGGGTTTTTGTAACCCTGTCAAAACAAAACCCAACAAAAAAAAAACTTCTCTTGTCTTTCTATTTTTTTTTTTTTGATACTGCAAAATATTATCCATTTATTTTTTTTTGCTTTTGGGACACATTCAGAACTGGCTGCTGTGGAAACAGTCTAGTCTGGACATAGTTCTCACCAGGTTTTAGGGCCCATATGAGATTTCAGGAGAGGAGAATTAAGTCACAGGTGGCCAAGATGTCCTCTGTGGGTATATTACCATAGCCTGACTCAGCCATATTCAGTATATTTTTAAAAAGCATTGGCCCTGGGGCTTATTTTATTTTCTTTTCATAGACCTGTAAATCTGAGAAGTTTAATATTTGGGTGCATCTTGTTTTCCTTGGGAATGTAAATAATTTATATTGTTTGTGTTCTTAAATGTAAAAAAAAATCCCAGAGGAGAAATTACATCAAATAACTACATGTGCTTAGCTTCAGAAACTGAGGTTGTCTGTCATGGCACACAGCGTGAAATACAGTGCAATAACAGGTAGGGTGCAATTGCAATTGCCTTCAAAAGGTTAGTGGTTTAGTTTTCAAATCTTCCAGTCTTTAGGCCAAGTATTTTATAGCAAAACTGAAATAATTAATGCCATGTTAATATGACTGCTTTGTCTTTCTTGACAACAAGGATAATAATTAATACAAACTTTACTCTTTTAAAGCAAAGGAAAGATGAAAGTAGCAAGCATAGCCCCTTAGAAAGGAAAAATGCTGAGGGTTTGAGTGAAGGCACAAGGGAACAAAGGAAATCTTATCAAGAAGGTAAGTTTTACAGTTTTAAGGCTGATGCACTTCCTTCTGTGTACTGGTATCTACATGTCAGTGATACAGCCATTTAAATAAGTGGCTCAAACTAGTCTCAGGTAACTCAAGACAAGAAAACTGTGCCACCATCAGTAACTTCTGCAAGTACATTGATTCATACTGCTCATCTGAGATTAAAAAAAAAAAATTAAATTTTCTTGTCAAAGTAATAAAAAATGACTGTTTGAAAAAAAATTGGAATAGAGTAAATGTATGGGGGACACTTTCCAGTTGAGATTTGCACCCGTAGAATCAAACATCACTGCTGGTTAAGTGATTCTTAGTACTACTTTGCCTGGACAGGGGAGTCTGGACATGGAATCAAGTTAGATGCTGGTTATCATGGGGTTTTTTGGTTACAATTACAATATCAGCTTCTGCTGTCCTTCCAGGGAATACTGATCTGTCACACACCCACAGGAGGCAATGGGAAAAGAGGATATCCAGTACTGTGCTGGATGTCCTGGAAAATGCATCCTTGCTTTCTTCCAGTTTTACACCTGAAGAGACTGAAAGTAAGATTTAATTAAATGTGCTTTTAAGTCAAGTAATGTCAGTGATTCTTTACAGATTTTTAAAGCCAAAACTTTACATGGCATGTTTAAAATTATGTTAAAATAATTTAAAAATACTTCATTAACAAACACTCAAAAAGTTCACCGTGCTGAAGAGAATTTCTTTGTGTTTTTGTGTGACAGGAAGATTGCAAAGAGTGATAAAACTGACAGATAACATTAGCAACCCTAAAATTATAATCATTGCTAAGAAATTATCCTACAGTCCTTTTAATACACCATTTGTGGAGGTAGCAGTGAGGAATTCATTTGGTGCAGAATGCAGCCACCTGTCTTTCAAGTATATCATTCTATTGGGAGCATAAAACATCTAAATCCCCAACTTTTGTTGTGATTTAACATACAGGTTAAGGCCAGTGACAAGAACTATCAGTGATGTGCCTCACATATGAGGCAGAGACTTTTCTTTCTTTTGATTAAAATACTTATTATGAGGTTTCTTCTGAGAAAAGTTTCAATTTTAAAATGCCCCTCACTGTTGCAATTGTTATGATTATTTAATGTGATTCTGGATATGTGTTTTAGGTAATTGTGAACGAATGCTGTGGAAATAAATAATCAAGATATGAATAGTCAGAAAATTCCCAAGCTGTGGTAGAAATGTTATATGACAGTTATGCACAGGGCAAGGAGAGTGGTCAGATGAATGCATGCATTTAAGTGTTCTGCTATTAAAAGGCACAGAAACAGCCTCAGGCTTCATTTTGAGACTTGCAGAGCCACCACATAAGTTTGCTGAGACTCTGCCTCCTCACACCCCTCAGCCAGTTCCTGTGGGCTCCCTGGCCACAGGGAGGTTCCACTGTTTCCTCAGTTTGTTGAGAGGACAGTGGTGTGACAGATGGAGTTATTTAGAGTATTTTCTTCCTTTTTCTTCCTGTTTCTCATTTATTTCTTGAATGTGACCTTGAATGTAATCCACACTGCTAATGCAATTTTCTGTAAATAGCACTTATGAATGATTTTATACCCAGGTGGTGGTGTTATAAACTACAGTGAAAATAGGCCACGGAAGCAGTGGAACAAGGAACCCCCTCAGACCCTGATGGACATGCTCAGCAATGCAGATGTCAGCTTAGCATTTAAAACATACACAATTTATACACCAGGTAAATCCCCATTTTCTGGGCAAACATTTTTGCAATCAGGTTTATTAATAAAGACTTTTTGGGTTTTTTCCCATGCATAGCTCCTATGTATACAGATTGTTCACTTGGGTTCATATCACAACAGGCTAGTTTTTGGGTTTGTTTAAGTTTACCAAATGAAACGTGGACTTAAAAAAGCCAAGTTTGGCATTCATGAGTGATGGTACATCTCCACTACAGCTCTTCATGATGGACTTCCACTTGCAGCTCAGCGGCTGAATGAGGTTGTGACAAAACACAGACACTTGCTGTGTCCTCCCTCCCGCTGAGCTGTGCGGTGTGTGTGTTAGGGAGATGCAGGAAATGCACGGGAGCCCCATCAGGTGAATCCCCCCTCACTAAGGCACTGTGCCCTGGTTTGAGGGCAGGATGGCACAGCTGAAGACAGCTGCAGTCTACAGATGTGCACAGCCACAGTCACAAATACTTGTTCTGCATTTCCTTGCCTTACTAGTTTATCCTCCCACCTAAAATAGGTAACAACTTATCCTGGAATCTGCTACAAACTGGGGATGAATTAAACTATTTTGTATTTATACTCTTAATAGTTTTACTTAAAAAATTAAAATATTTTTATGACAATTTTTATATTTTCAAAGCTTCTGAAAACATATTAAGAGGCCCACTTTCTGATGAAAGCGAAGCATCTGATGAAATAGATGGTGAACATGAAGCTGTTGTCATAGATGCTGAGAGACTTGAACCTAGATCTGACGAAGATGACACGTATGTCCAAGTGATGTCCTTGCATTTATGTTTTCTTTTGGTTACTCAAAGAGGAATGTTTTTTGGTTTATGTTTTTTGGTTCCTCAAAGAGATTTTTCCATAACATTCCCCTGAAAATAAAAAAAATAGTATTTTTCTCAGCATCTAAATTCATCCCTCTCTTACATAATGAAATTGAAATTTAGTAGCATTTGATATCTTACAATGTATGAACAAAAATGCTGTGATTTTAGGATGTAAGTATGTTTTGGGGGTGGTTCTCAGATTCTCAGAATCTCAGTTTGTGTCGCTTCATTTTTGTGGCACCTTGAGATGACTCCCTAGGCCTGTATTGCTGCAGTTCAGCTGCAGGCTGTCAATTATTAACACATTTGCAGTCTCTTAATATAGTAATTTGTCTTTGCTTTTGATGAAACTTACTTTTGTAAATTCCATAGAGAACATCTATTGGTGCTTTAATCCCAGTGGGGCAGGAAGTAAGTCTCTTGTGCTGACATTCTTAACATAATTTATCATAATTACAGGGTAATTTATTTTGGGGGAAAAAGCAATTAAAGATTTAAAAAGTTGTATTTTGCTTTTCAAAATAACATTTTTTTGAAATACATTTTTAGGGACTTTGAGGAAGATGACCCAGACTGGGTGTCAGAACTGCAAATGGTATTGAAACAGAGTGACTGAAAACCTGAATTTACCTGTGATGAGTGAAGTTAGGTGTGTTGCTATCCAAGTTGTTGTTAATAGCTGGTTATTCATTAAATAATTTCAGTCCAAAAAATCTGAGTGGGCATGTTTTCTTTATCACAAAACTGAGGATGGAAAATGCACAATAAACTTTTTTAGAAAGAACACTTGCAGATAGCTAAGCAGGTGTTAGTCCATGTATTAAATATTTGAATTGGCAAAAGCTTTGCAGAAATGTTCAGTCAAATTATAGCATTGTCCAAATTGTCCTCTTGACGTATTTCAAGGAGATGGTGTGGCACTCTGAGAAGGTGTAAAGGTGTTTTTCCTGAGTACATAATGCAATGCAGCATTGTGGTTGGGGGGTTGATGCTGGGTGGATATCAGGTGCCACCAAAGCCTCTCTGTCACTCCCCTCCTCAGCTGGGCAGGGGAGAGAAAATTTAATGAAAGGCTCATGGGGCAAGATAAGCACAGGGAGAGATCACTTACCAGTTACTGTCACAGGCAAAACAGACTTAAGGAAATTGATTTATTACCAACCAAATCAGAGCAGAGAAACATAAACCTTAGAACACTTTTCTCCCATCCTCCCTTCTTCCTGGACTCAATCTCACTTCACTGGTCAAGGCTGAGCCCATCAGCGATGGTGGTGGCGCCTCTGGGATAACAGATCCAAGAAAGGGAGAGAGTGGGGCATGGATGGGGACACATTTGGGAGGGTCAGGCTTGGAGCTGTCTGGCATTGGCTCTGTCAAACGTGGGAAGCTTCTGGCAGGTGCCACCCCTGTAGCTCCTCTCTGCTACTGAAACCCTGCCACACAAACCAAATACATACATATGTGTAAATGATCTCTGAAGGATGTATTATGGGAAACATTTAGCTATGATAAATAGTTGAGACTTAAGTTCATGCAAGTATTAATCCTCTGAAAATTCTTTGAGACTGAACTTTTGCCTTGATTCAATGAAAAGAGTTTTTTATATGCCACTGCATGGGTGAAAGGAAGCAAATGTATTCATGAAAAAGGATAAATTTTCTGACTTTGATCAGAGACATGCTCTTGCTGCAGAGAGCCCTATGGGCAAGGTCAAGTCTGGGCTCTGTTCTGGTTACTGGGTAACAAATAGACACTTTACAAGAAAAATGTGGCAAGGGAGAGCACAAATGCTCTTGGCAGAATTCTCCTGGGGAAGCTGTGCTGGACTATGTCCCTGTAATAAATAATATTAGAAATAATACACTAGGAAAGCTTTAGGAAATCTGTAGTTCTGGTGTAGAGCCAGTTCATACCTCACCACCCCTATTGCACATAGGCTGGTACGTGAGTTTCCACCAAGGATTAAAGACCTTGAGGTGGTCGAGATTTCCTTTCGGGTCACCCCACTCCTACCCCTGGCCATGCAAACCACAAGTCCGTGTCCGTGGGAGGAAGGGGCGGTTTGTGTCAGGGAAATAAAGTTCCTGCCGCTCCCTCAGGGCGCTGCAAACGCCACTCCTCCGGCGGGGCGCGGATCGGGCCGGCTCCTCCCGCGGCCGGGCGGGCTCCGGAGGCGGCTGAGCGCACGCAGGTACC
>VZRH01008421.1:807560-838584 GCA_013397555.1 Urocynchramus pylzowi | reverse complement strand
GAGCAGCGCTCGGGCCCCGCGGCACTCGGGGCAGGCGCTGCCGCCCTCCCCGGAGCTCCTGTGCCCGGCGCTGCCCTCGGGGCGGCGGGAGGCCCGGCTGTCGCCTGTGGGTGTGAGCTGAGCTCGGGCGGAGCGCGCCCCTGCGCGGACATCTGTCCCCAGTGCCGCTTGTCACCTGTGGCTGCCAACCGGAGCTGGCTCTGACCCTGACACCGACGTCCCAAACGTCCCAAGGTCGCCCTGCTGGCACTGCCAGTGGCCCTCGGAGGCTGCCAGCGATGGAGCCTGTTGCAGAGCTCGCCTGGCGGGGAACGTCTGGTATCGGAGCAAATCTCCCTTGCTAAAGCTCAGGACAGCTAATAAGAACAGTTTTGTAGTGTTTCCTCATATTTTGGTGTGCAGCTTTGCCTGTGGAACCACGGCAAGTACCCAGTGCCTTCAGTGCTCCGCACAGAGGTTTCCGCACTGCCGCTGGTGCCCGACTTCACTTGGCCGTGGTCTCCTGCGGCATCTCATTTTGCTGCCGATGTTAGATCACACTAGTATAAACTAAATCAGTATGGAATAGATTATTTTTTTCCATTAAAAGATCAATTCTGCAGTATTGTTTGATTCGCAAAATAATGTCACATTTTACAAAATCATATCGTAATCCTACACAGTACTCTGTAGTTCCTTCCCGTGCATTAACTTCAGGGTGCACTATGCTTTTCTTTATGAGACATTCATAAACTTGCTGCTTATTAAAAGTTAAGATCTGCAATAATTTGCATACTTCCAGGACATGGTATTTTTAGGAAAAATCAACAGCAGTAATGTTACAAAAAGTAATAAAAATGACAGTCTTAAAAGGTAGTGTCTATTTCAGTAGCACCATCTCAGGTGTTAAAGCACTGACTATGTGCAGTACTAATTTGGGGAATTTTTATTTTAGCCACCGCTCTAGGAAAAATACATCATGGATAAATACGAACTCATTAAACAAATTGGAGAAGGATCTTTTGGCAAAATATTCTTGGCAAAAGGAAAAATGGATAATGAGCCCTGTGTTATCAAAGAGATCAATTTAACTAAGGTAAAACAACAAAACCTGAATTATATTTACCAGATTGTGCTACTTGCATTTAGGTGGCTATGAACATAGGTTATTTTTTATCTCCTTTGTAGTTCCATCTCAATTATATAGAGCTAAGCTTTCCAAAGACTGTATTCTTTGTGACTTTATTATTTTAAAAGCATAGATGGAATACATATTTTCATATTAAGTCTTTGCCTTTTACTGCATTTTTCAAAAGATTCTTTCAAAGCTTCTTTCTGCCTTTTCAAAGCTTCTTTCTGCCTGCAATGTGTGGCACTGCCTAATTCAAAGTCTGTAATAGTTGATTCAACTACAATGAAAATATTGCCACTAAAATAACAAATCACAATTCTGTGAAAAATTTCTCTAAGCTTTTTAATTTCCTTGTTTCCCACATCCCACATGTATTTTCAGGCATGAGTAATTCACAATGGAGTCTTTCCAATTCTCTTTTTTGTTTATGGCAGTTTGATTTATCTCGTTTGATTTTAGGTTTCCATTCTGTTGCTGTCAGCAGTTGAGCTGCTTGCCCAGACACCCTTTCAAGGAGAACAAGAGAATTAAGTCTTTTTAGGAAGCTGTTGATCACCTGTGGTTTCAGATTCTGATTTAGAACAAGCTCAGTTGGGCCATAAAACTTCTGCCTTCCTTCCCACTGCCTGCAGAGGCAGCTTAGGGCCACTTGCTTGAGTGTTGGGGGAATACCACCCCTGGAACTGGTTCCATAAAGGCACTTAAAATCTCTGTGACTTCAATACAGGGGTTTTAACTGTCAATTTCAATGAGTGCCTACATGCTTTTGACAGGTCTGTTGCTATTCTGGGCCACCCCAGTGAATTTCTAATCTGTTAGAGAATTACAGTAGAAGAATGAGTTCTAGAAAGAGCTGTATGTCTTCCAGATTCAAACCCGGAAAAGCGGATACATGAGTAATGACAGCTAAATGAAAAGATGAATAGTTTCTCTCTCTGCTCGTGACCCATAAAGCCCATGCATTTCTAATCTTAGATTTTGATGTACAACTAGAAGAATGGCTGCTAATGAAATATTACTGTGAATCCCACTTGTTCAAAAATCAGAAACTGGAGACAGAAAATGACTACTTTGAAGTCAAAAGATTTTTTTTTTTAATATGGTAAAGTGTGTTTTATTCAGTTAATGAATTTTGAATCTTTAAGGATTACATTTCAAAAATATTTCTTAAGAATGAGGGTAAGAAAATTTACAAGAGGACATTTTGAAGGATAGATACTCAGAGAAATGAATTTTTAAGTAGTATTGATGTAAGTGTGATCATAATGAACTGAATACAAGTTTTCCATTAATGTAAGAGGGCGAAGAGTTTGCCTGAAATGTTACAAGAGCAAGTAATACCAGTAAAATGAAGGGTTTTTTTTTTCTTTTTACTTTGATCTTTTGACATCACCCCTGTTAGCATTACAGAGTCATCTACATCCATACTCTTCAAATTTTTACGGGAATTCTTTAACTTTCAAGTTCAAATTCTTTAACTTAAGTTTAAAGGTATACATTTGTCTGTTTGTACAACGTCAAAATTGGGTTTGACTTCAGTAATGTTCCAATACACTTTCAAACATACACAGCAAATTTTTATTTAATGTTATACATACATCATATTTTATAATATTTCTACATCATCCTGGTACATAGTATTTTTGTATTAGTGGGAATTATTTGGAATGATGTAACTATTTTTGAAAAGGGTTAAATATATAATTGCTAGCATTTAGTTTCTTAATTCTTCGTAGATGGCTGTGAAAGAAAAAGAAGCCTCTGAGAAAGAAGTCATTCTGCTGGCCAAGATGAAGCATGCAAATATTGTAACCTTCTATGCTTCTTTGCAAGGTTTACTTTTAACATTTCTGTTTTAAGTGTGGTGAAAGGAGTGGAAGGCAGAAAACCTACATTGTTAGTGTGGCCCACCCTTAGCCCTGTCCCTCATGCCTTACTTAAACATGGGAAAAGGTCTCAACTCCTAGAAATGGACACGAGGCATCAAATTCAGGCATCACTTGTGTTTTTCACCTGTGTGAGTGGGTACTTGGCATGAATCCTAGATCCTGAGCTGTCTGTACTATACAAGTTGAACTTTAGTCTTGATTTTTTATGGGAGTCCAGAATTTAATGGGAATTTTCTAGGAGTATCAATAGAAGAGAGCTTTTGATTATAGCAAGGAATAGGCTGATCAAATAGAACAAAAGGCTGATGAAATAGGCAAGAAGTAGAACAATCATTTCATCTGAGCTAATCTTGGGTTCCTCGTATTTTGTTTATCCACATCACATACATATGACATTATATGATTATGATACATGTATCATATATGCATGCACACATATATACGTACTTACGTATGCATATACATACACACAGACAAAACAGAAAAGCACAAAAAGAGGCCATTAAATAGAAATGCAATCTGTTAGTACATCTGAAAATGTCTTTCAGCATCTGGAATGTAAAAGCAGTATTGGTATTTCATACCTTGATGCAGCACTGTCTTTCCAGTCATCCAGTATCAATCTCAGAATGCTGTGCTAGCCTTTTTTCTTCAGCTCTATTTTGAATTATCACTTGAATTATCACACAAGGATAAAGAATTCTTCAGGACTGAAAGAGATAGAAGGAATTCTATTCACCATGAAAGCTAATTCCCTGTATTTATTTCTCCTCTGACATCTGCCATAAGCAGTGTCTTGTGTCATAAAAGCTATAGCTGCAGCTTCTGTTCGAGCTTCTGTGACCAGGACTTTAAATGTTTTAGGGGACATGAAAATCAGGTAGTCTTCTGACCCCAGAGAGGTAAGAATACATTGAATTTTTCTATTAAGCAGGCCCTGCTCTTTATTTTTGCTTTTTGGAATATAGTCTACTGTTAACCTTTTCCCTAAGCCTTACTGCATACTTAGTTATTGAGCAAAAAACCTGAACTTTGAAGCATTCTGCTAAGTTTCCTGTAAGAACATCTGTCTGTGGGGTCTCTTGTGGATTTCCTCATATATTTAGTGTTCTGCTAAATCTCCATTTAAATATATTTTCACATCAGCTTATTTTTGCATCAGGTTTCACTGGAAGTATCCATTTTTTTCTCAGTTAAGTCTTTGAAATGGAGGAGTAGGTAGAGGTTAATGGCCACCTTTTGAAAGAAGGACCGTAAAAATAAAAATAAGTTGTTGCTGTGTTAATGAATAATACAGGAATAAAGGCAAAATTATGCTTTTCTTTTCAGAAGAGAACAAGCTATATATTGTGATGGAATACTGTGATGGTGGAGATTTAATGAAGAGGATAAATATGCAGCATGGAGTGCTGTTTGATGAGGACCAGGTGAAAGACATTTTCTTTAGAGGGAAGAACATATTATGTGAAATACGTGGTTTGAATTATTCAGTAATAACTGAACTTTTAAAGAAAACTTTGGTAATTTTAGTTGGAGTGTAGGAAGGTTTCTTAGCAATCTTTAAGATCTGAAATTAATTAATTAGCAGTATAATGAGGACTTTTTTAATGCCTCCTTCCTCTTATTGCTCCTTGCATCGTAGATGTACTTTTTCCTTACATTAGTAATATACCCATTAAACCATGAAGACTAAATATTTCTTTTAAATAGTGCTTTCCAGTTATGGGGAGGATGTATTATACACAAATTCTTAATTTGTTGGTGCTATTTGCATCTTGGCATGACCTCCTTTATACTGAAGTCTGTGGTAAATCTCTCATTCATTTAATTTCAGTCAAAACTTCTCTGATGCCATTTAAATTGTTAAACCAGCACAGAGAAACAAGCCCAGATATCTGACTGCTTTTGGGCCATGTTCACATATATTTTATTTTGTAAATAGGTGAGTATGATAAGTATTGCAATTCACAGAAGTAGAATTTCCCACTATTCCTTATTTATTCCCATATTTTTTAACTAACTCTTAGCTTTCTGAAGGAAATTTTCCTTCTGAAGGAGTTAGTAGACTGAACTTTGGGATTATTTAGTCATAAATAAAATCTACTTTTGCAGGAACAATAAAATTTTGCTTAGAAACCAAACTGCTAGTGGAAATATACTCTAAGGCATAAAATTGAAGAAAAAAAAAGTATTGTAACTTTTCTTTTTGCTTTAGTAGTAAAAGAGGAAATCTGTGGTGGAGAAGTCAGTTGAAAGTGAATTACTGGTTCAGTAATATTACTATTTTCCCAATAACTATGCCTCATACTAGAGGCAGAGAGAACATGAAAAAAAATAAAGAGAGGACAAACCCACAGATCATGGAAGCACAAAGGAGAGAATCAACACACAATTCCCTTGGCAGCGTCACAGAATAATACATATCCAAAGCAAGGCTAAAGAAATACAGACACAAGAATGAATTATAGAAACTAAAGATACATCTGCTGACCAAAGAAATGAAAGCAAATTTTCCCAATTTAACATAATAGTGTTAAAATATCTTTATATTTTCAAATGTACTACTGAGAAAGCCTCATTTGTGGCATCAGCCCCTATCAGGAAATTATCTATTTAATGTAAATAGAAGGTTATTGCTTGAATCAAAGTCTTTCATGTACATGAGTCTTCCTAAATAGAGAAGCATATCAACAGGTTGTAGTTTTGTTTCTGAATTCAGTCCAAAAGCCCTTATTTAAGAAGTTAAATATATGTTTAAAGCCCTTATATTGGAAGTTAAATATATGTTTAAAAGCTGTACTGGGCCAAGGATAAAGGATAAACACATGTGCTTACTTATTATGCAAATTTCTTCCTAGCTTGCTTCTTTCACCACATTTCAGTCCTTCATCTTTTTTTCTATTTTTTTTTTCCCTTTTTTTTTTGGTTCCTGGATCACATTCAGTAGGACTACAAGTACTACAGCTGGGTGGTGTGACTTCCATCATGGAGGATTGAGAAGCCACTTCCCAATTCTGTCTTAGTTATTTGCACTCCCTCACTTCTTAAAGAAGGTCTATTATTCTTACTCTCCTTTGGCATGACTCTTCAGTCCTTGTTCAAGTGCATGTCCTGGCACAGTCAGGGAAAACTTGATGATGATAAGGGAAGTAGGGTAGGTATCTATTTCCATTTAATTTAGTGATAGCACTAAATGGAAAGGAAAAGTCAATGGCATTAACTTTAAAAATGCCTTTTTTTCTGTTTTACACTGTATATGTTCTATGTATTTTAGATTTTGTTGTTGTCTTTATTTTATATATTTCAGTAAGATGCCCCATTAGAGTCACACAAATTCATAGGCATCTGTCTCTGTAACTTTCATTGCAGATTCTCAGTTGGTTTGTGCAGATTTCCTTGGGCTTGAAGCATATTCATGACAAGAAGATTTTACACAGAGATGTAAAAACACAGGTAGTAAAACTGACACTGGAGAGGGGATTATTTTGTCCTGTGAAACATATGCTTGAGAAGGCCTGCCATCTTTCATTATTACATACTATTTCTGGGTTTATTTGCAGAACATTTTTCTTAGCAATAATGGAAAGGTAGCAAAGCTTGGGGACTTTGGCATAGCAAGACAGCTGAACAGGTAAGCATGGTTTTTAATCAGTCTGTGACCTGCACCAAACAGGAATGTTTGTGAATGTCCAGAATGCAGCCTGAACATGCAAATTGTTTGTGGATTGTACTTGCTGAAGGGGTCTGGGATACAAAGGATCTGGCACTACATTTTCTCCTGTTATCCTATAACATGCCATCCTGCATGGAACCACAGATGTGTTTCTGGAGACACAGTTCCTGTTCATGCAGCTATTGGTAATAACTTCTGTTACCTCATAAAAACAAAAGTGAAGAACATTTAAAACTAAAGAGAGAGTAAAGGAGGAGAGTTTGGACATATGTTATGTGTCCTCCAAGACAGAGCCTATGTTAATTTTTTCAAAATACCCACCATGACCACCTGGGCCTGAGAACATAGCATGGCTGGCCTTTTATCTGTATTGTTCTCCCAAAAAGGGAGGCCTTATCTTTAATGACTTTGGGGACAAGGCTGTCCTATCTCATGTAGTGGCCAGATATGGCCAAAACATGCCAGGGGGCATGATAACAACAGGAAAATGCTTAGATTTGATCTCTTTTTGTGCCTTTTTTATTATCTCTGACAGAACTCAGCTCTCAGCATGTAAACCAGAGATGCCCAAAGTGCCTTCCTTTGGAAGTGTTCTGGGCATAGTTGCTGTAAGAATTACTTCTACTCAGCAGCACAGTACCCAGCAGATAGGAAGTAAACCTCAGAATTTGAATGTCCAAGACATATACATTTAAAAAATATGTAATAGGCTTATACAACAATATAATTGGAGCTTGACAGTACTTTTCCTTCTGTAACTAGAGAATTAAGTTTCTGTGGAGAGCTGACACTCTGTCTGGATGCCAGGTGTCCACAAAAGCCTTGTCACTCCTCTCCTCAGTTATACAGAAGAGAGAAAATACAGTGAAAGGCTCGTGGGCCAAGATAGGGACAGGGAGTTGCTGTGCTTTCTGTTGAAGTGCAAACACTCTCCACTATTAAAGTAGTGGCTCATTTTACACAGAACTGGGAAATGCTGTAGTTTTTCACGGGGTGTTCCATTATTCAACTTTTTGGAGAGCAGAAGTAATGTCCCCCATTTTTTGACCTGTGGAAGAGAAGTCTCTAGTTCAGTTGTTTGTAAACTTTTTCAGTGTGTAAGCCTTTCTGTTCATTGTGTTTCATTAGTACTACAGAGTTTGCCCATACCTGTGTAGGGACCCCCTATTACCTTTCACCTGAGATATGTGAAAATCGACCATACAACAACAAAACGTAAGTCTCTGTCTTTCCTTCCTCTGTCAGTGAGGATGTGGGGGCATGAAAGAACTCATTTTAGTAATATGGTTTAAATCAGTATTTGTGCAGAGAATGGGAATTTCTCATGGTCTCCCTTTGTGAAGTTTTGTATTACTGTGTACAGTAATTAGGTGCACAACAACTACCTTATAGTATACAACAATGTCAGTAGTATTTTGACTTACAATGTTCAAAATATAGCAATCATGACTTTGCTGTGATTAATCTAGAGGCTTAATGTAAGTATATGTTTTGGCTTTATAAAACTACTTATACTTTAAACTCTCTTTTAATACTTCTTGGTAATAGTGATGGGAATATCAAACCAGTATTTTTCCCTTTGCTTAATCTGCTTCTTCATGAAATACCAAATTTATCTCATTTCCAAGATATAATAACTAATGCATCTTTACAGTTCCAAGTTCATGAATTTTTGATACACTCATTTAGTATTTATAAAAACACACTAAAATGAAAGCTGCTAGTTTGGCTACTTTGGAAATTTGCAGTAGCCAGCTGCAGGAAAGACAAGTAAATCTGAGGCTTACCACAAAATACCAGATGAGAAGCACTGCAAAGTCAGGAGGTCAGTGGGCCTAGACCCCCTTCTCTGTGTGGGGAATGTGATCAACACCAAATGTTCTGGAGCTCAGAGTAGCATCTCAGCTCTCAGGTGCTATTCAGACAAGTTTATTCCTGTATTGTCTCCTCAGCTATCAAATCAGCTTTGTCTTTCATCCTGCTGGAAAAATTAAGCAGAATTCCTGTATCACGTGCCTTTTCCAGTTGTAATTAAAAAACCTTATTAGATATCATAGAAACATTGCTGCCACAACTAAAAATAAATTTCTAGTTGTTCCCTTTAGTGCATCTTAAAAAAAAATAAAAATTGCACCAGTCTGTGACAGAATAATGGTAATAAATTTGGGAGCTAAGAAGAGGTACTGATTACATGGATGAAAATATTATTGACTTTTCATTGAAACTTTAATTACTTCTTATTCACAGAGATATTTGGTCTCTTGGCTGTGTGCTTTATGAGCTGTGTGCACTAAAGCATCCTGTAAGTACTGTACAATCAGGTCATTATTATATTACTAGAAAATGTAGTGGTCACCTTGTAAAGCCTGTAGTAGTAGTAGTATTCTCAGTCAGCTACAAGAGTTATTTTCATCTTATTTATTGATATTAAAGAATGACTGTTAGTATTTAACTTTTCATATTGTATCTGTTTTGTGCATGATAAAATAAAAAGTATTATGTTGTAGTCCTATAACTTACATATACGCATGTGTGTGTACATAAATCAACATATATTTGCTCTTTAAAAATTATAAAACTTTTTCAAGGCAGATGAACAATGGAAAGAATTAGAGACAGGCTTCAAGGTTAGGCCTAGGTATATAATTTTACACATTTCTGTTTGAAAATACCAGTCTACACTTATCAAAGAACCTCAACCCCACATTTCCCCAGAAAGGGGTTTGAGTCCCTGAAAAAAATTTTCTTAAAGGAAATATATTTTGTTTGAAAGCACATTTATGTCAGAAAATAACTAAGATAACATCTTCAGGAAGTTGTGTTGCCCTCAGCCTGGTCTGAGCTTCAGGTAATCCTCAGCCTGTGACTATTACATGGAGAAGGAAACACAGCAGAAACTAATCTTGACAACAGGAAAAAGATCAGATTCCTGGGACCAGCAGATGTTGACTTTTTGCTGAGCTCAGATGTGGGAGAAGGTAGAGCAGCACTAATAGAGCAGTTGTGCTGAGCTAGGAGCAAGGGGGATACTGCTGAGGAAAACTGCTGATTTCACAAAGTGGCAAAACATGAAATACTACTTTGTATGAATATTAGGTGTTTTATTCTGTATTGCTGCCCACTGTTTCAGTGTGAGGGCAGTGACTCAATTCACATGTAGACAGGAAATGCAAGTGAAGCTAAGGTAAATTCAATTCTACCACCTTCAAAATAGCCACAAAAATAAAAGGATTATTTTAGAAAGAACTTGGGGTTTTTTTGCTTAAAGCCCTATATTGATGCTGCCCTCTTAAGAGATCTAGTGAACTGAGAGGGTTGAATTACCTGACTGTCATCACTTGTTAAAATATCAGAACTGTGTCTTTGTTGTGGAGAGAGCACAGAGTGGGTGAAGTGAGGCTTTTGGGTGAAGTGAGGTTGTGAAGGTGAGCCCTGCAAAGACAATATGTATGCAGATCCCTGTTGAACAGCTTTTGGCAAAACACATCATGTTTCATTCTGGAAAGATGGGCTTCTGTGTTACTGTCTGACAGCAGAGGGTGAATAAAACTCTTCCAGGTACAGAACTCATTAGACCTTTTAGTTGTGCAGCTGAAAACAGGAGAACATAACCAGAAAACACAATCAGAGAGTGGTTATATTAATTTTATACAGCAAACCGTGGTTAGCAAGGAAAGATTTGTGGAGGGATTCCACAGCACAGGGCTTCTCTCCTGGGGTCTGTGAGACCCCACCTGGAGTGCTGCATCCAGCTCTGCAGCCCCCAGCAAAGGAAGGACAAGAACCTATTGGAATGAGCCCAGAGAAGGGCCACAAAAATGATCAGAGAGTTGAAGCATCTCTCCTACAAAGACAGGCTGAGAGAGCTGGGGCTGTTCAGCCTGGAGAAGAGAAAGCTCCAGGGAGACTTAGAACAGTTTTTCTGTGCCTAAAGAGGGCCTGAAAGAGATGAAGAAGGACTTTTGACCTTCTATTCATGCAATGATAGGACAAGGGAGAATAACTTTAAATCGAAATATGGTAAATGTAGATATTAGGAAGAAATTCTTTACTGTGAGGGTGGTGAGGCACTGGCACAGGTTGCCCAGAGAAGCTGTGGATGCCCCATCCCTGACCCAAGGCCAGGCTGGATGGGGCTCTGAGCAACCCAGTCTAGTGGAAGGTGTCCCTGCCCATGGCAGGGAGGTTGGAATGAGATGATCTTTGAGGTCCCTTCCAACCCAAACCACTCTATGACTATGTCAACAAGTACCTATTTTCAACTTGGGGTGTCTAGTCCATCATTCTGAACCAGCAATACTTACTGTCCTCTTTCTATTGTTTTCCTTAATTAAGTTTCAAGGCAATAGTTTGCATGAACTGGTGCTGAAGATTTGCAGAGGACGTTTTCAACCAGTGTCTCCTAACTATTCCTACGACCTGAGGATATTGATTTCCCAGTTGTTTAAAATCTCTCCGAGAGATCGACCGTCCATCAATTCTATTCTAAGGAAGCCCTTCTTGCAGAAACTTGTTCTCAGGTATCTGCCCCCTGAGGTGAGTGACTGTGCTGCTGCCTGCTGAGAGAAAATAAGAATGAAAGTAGCATAAACAGTTCTATCAGGTACTGTTTTTTTCTGATAGGTAGCACAGGAAGAACTCAGCCACACTGTGGTACATAGAAAAAGGCCTTCAGCATCTCACTCCAGAGCCAAGCAGATACAAGGTAATGATTATAATATTATGTATCATTAGTTCTACAGTAAAATTTGTTAGTTATGATACAGCTGTTGGCTGTAACTTTCTCCAGCAGTCTTTACTGCACATTTGGATGAAGGGTTTCACCCAAATCTAAAAGTAGAGAGGAGAGAATTGCAACAGCAGAAACATTCACCCAAGCACAGCAATGCTGTCCTGTTCAGGGAGATTCAGCTTTAACACTAGCTCATCAGCTATGGTCATCTAGAAAAGCTGCCATAGGAAGGTGCTGAAACATTCATCTTAGTTCTTTAAAAAACAGAATTTCCAAAGGTGAGAGGCTTTGGTCTAGTTTATGTCCGTCACATGAAAAACATCCTTACTGTGTGAAAAAAGCATAAATCTTGCAAAACATGCTCCACAGTATTTTACAAAACAATAAGAAAGTATTTTACAAAGTCTTACAAATTTTATTAAATTGTGAAAAACATCCTTACTGTGTGAAAAAAGCATAAATCTTGCAAAACATGCTCCACAGTATTTTACAAAACAATAAGAAAGTATTTTACAAAGTCTTACAAATTTTATTAAATTGTGAAAAACATCCTTACTGTGTGAAAAAAGCATAAATCTTGCAAAACATGCTCCACAGTATTTTACAAAACAATAAGAAAGTATTTTACAAAGTCTTACAAATTTTATTAAATTGTGAGACAGTGAACTCTATTTTGATGTAGTGCCCATTGATAGACCAGATTATGTATGCAGTTTCTAAGAAAACATGAATGAGACTAAATATATGTCTATGAACTGTTGAATATCTGGTGTGTTTCTGGCAGTGTAACTTTGTTCTAATTCTATATTCTTCATTATATCACAATGAGTCCTCAAATTTATCTTTGGAATATCAAAACAGTTAAAACAGTTCTGTGAAAATAACCTGTGTAGTTAGTTAACACTTTGGACTCCCCTCCTCCCTCCCTTCCCCCCAAAAAATATTCATCAGTAGTGTAGGAACCCATGTTACTTTGAAAATGACTTTCAATGAAGTTTATCTGCCCACACAACCAATGCAATTTGGACAGAAGCCTGAAAAACTACATAACTTAGGCAATTAAAAAAAAAAAATCTCTGATCATTTAATCATAGTTTTAATACATTTTATCTCCCAAACATGATACTCAACAGTCAATACTCATGAAAGATTTAAAACTCACTTAGAAACTACTTAACCCAAGAAAAGACACTGCTTTACATTACTGCATCTAAGGTATTTGCGAAATACTGACTGACCAAACTGGAATGGTCTGTACTTGTATTCTCCTACATGGGAAATTGATAAGGTAGATTTTCCACTTTTCAGCCTTTCTTTTCCAATTTCACAGGTACTACAACATTGCCTAGTGATTTGTAGAGTATGGAGGGCCTGGTTTAGAAAGGGAATGCCTTAGCAGAGGCACCCAGAGCCTGTGAACTAGACCTCCTGCTTTCTGGTCTAGGAGCTAGCATGAAATCAACACTCCAGTTTATAAAGATCTCCCTCTTATTCAGTGTGCTGTGCAAAACTAATCAGTAAGAGCCTCTTCACATGAATGTGACTAGCCATGTTCCCATGCTTTCAAAGCATGTCATTCTCAGAATGAAAAGCAGAATGCCTAGGACGTGTGAGGTATGGTGATGGTGGTGAAAGGATGTTTATTAACCCAACCTGTTAATGTTAGGTGTGGGCATCCTACTAGGGTTTGCAACCACATGATCATTAATCTTATACAGAGCACAGAATGCAATTTTTTAACTTCTTACTGTTAAAAAGCATGTAAACTTCAGAAAACAAGAGTCCAGGACCCAGTTTCTCTGGAATCTGGAATAGTGATGCCTTTCAAGAAACAAGAATTATTTCAAAGAAATGAATGGAAGCCTCCTTCAAGAGCACAACAGCCTATTATTCAGGTACTGTATATCCACGTTCTCATATATATATATATATGTATGCATACACACACACACACATATATATTATACACAGACACACACACAAAATCATCTTCAGAATTATACATTATTACACACACACACATACATATATATATATATAATCTTCAGAAAGCAAATGCCTGCACTTAAAAAAGTTACTTTAAAAGACTTAAAATGTTACTTAAGACATTAGGATGTGTATTTAGCTTAGTGCCTATACACTAAGAGTATAATAATACAGTAGAGACTAAAATAGTTAAACGTGCCTGAATCCTCAGAAGAGATATTTTGAAGGCCTAAATGGGAAATACTGAATCTAGGCTGCTTTGGTACATAAGCTTAACTGCTGATAGGGAACATGGAATTCCCAGAATTGCATCCATCATACAGTCACTAACACTGACTAATACTGGTCTTATGTGGAACATAGGACTTAGTTTTCCTCACAGTTACATTTGTGCAAATGCAAACCCAGAGATGGATTAAGTTGGAAGGGTGGTTTCCTTTCACTGTGCACTGCTATAATCAAAGGCAGAATTTTGTCCACAGTGTTTTGACCTACACTGAAAACACATTCCCAGAATGTTTCCACATTCTTTCAACATCCAAATAAACAGTGTGCAGGGTTTCAGGGACACTTGCATAGTGCCATACTTTGAAGATGTTGCCTCAGAATTCACAGAATCACAGAATGGCTGAGGTTGAAAAGGACTTCTGGTCATCACCTTGTCCACAGCCCTGCTCCAGCAGGGTCATCTAGTCCAGTTGTCCAGGACTATGTCCAGTTGGCTGTTGAATATCTCCAAAGATAGAGACTCTAAAATCCTCTTTGGGCAGCCTGTGCCTCACCCTGAGTCACCCCCATCTACAGTGAAAAATATGTTTTGTGATGTTCAGAGGGAGCCTTCTGTGTGTCAGTTTGTGCCCATTGCCTCTGGTTCTGTCACTAGGTACCAGTGGAAAGTCTGGCTTCATTCTCTTTGCACCCTCCCTTCAGGTAGCTCTAACCATTGATAAGATCCCACCTTCAAGCTAAACAGTCTGAGCTCTTTTAGCCTTTACTCATAGGAGCATTGCTCCTTTCATTGGACTTTTTCAAGCTTGTGACTGTCTCTTTTGTTCTAGAGAGTTCAGAATTAGACACAGCACTTCATGTGTGGCCTCACAAGTGCTGAGTAGTGCAAAAAGATCNAGACTCTAAAATCCTCTTTGGGCAGCCTGTGCCTCACCCTGAGTCACCCCCATCTACAGTGAAAAATATGTTTTGTGATGTTCAGAGGGAGCCTTCTGTGTGTCAGTTTGTGCCCATTGCCTCTGGTTCTGTCACTAGGTACCAGTGGAAAGTCTGGCTTCATTCTCTTTGCACCCTCCCTTCAGGTAGCTCTAACCATTGATAAGATCCCACCTTCAAGCTAAACAGTCTGAGCTCTTTTAGCCTTTACTCATAGGAGCATTGCTCCTTTCATTGGACTTTTTCAAGCTTGTGACTGTCTCTTTTGTTCTAGAGAGTTCAGAATTAGACACAGCACTTCATGTGTGGCCTCACAAGTGCTGAGTAGTGCAAAAAGATCACCTCCCTTGACCTGCTGGGAATACTTTCACTAATGCAGGCCAGGATGTCATTCACCTTTTCAGCAAGGACACATTGTTGGCTAATGGTCAACTTGTTGTCCACCAGGCCCCCCCTCCTTCTTCTCTGCCAAGCTGCTTCCCAGCTGGATGGCTCCCAGCGTATACCAGTATGTGAGTACAGAGTGTGGGACTTTGCACTTCCATTGCTGAACTCCATGAAGTTTCTGTCATCCCATTTCTCCAGCCCTTTGTGGTCCTTTTGGATGGCAGCACAACCCTCTGGTGTATCAGCCACTCCTCCTAGTTTGTGTTATCAGCAAACCTGCTGAGGGTGCACTCTGCCCCCCTTTCCCCCATGATCTAAATCGTTAGTGAAGATGCTGAACTCTAGTTACTGGCCTTCAGCTGTGCTTCTCCCTGTGATCCCTCTGGGCCACTTTTCAAGCAGTTTCACTGCCTGCTCATCCCACCCTCAATTCATCAGCTTCTCTATGAGGATTTTATGACAGACAGTGTCAAAAGCCTCCATGAAGGAGTTGCCTGGTAGGAAATGTCCCCTTGCTCTCCCCTTATCTGTCAAGCCAGTCGTTTAATTGTAGAATGTTCATGAGGTGGTCAAGCATGCCTGCTTCACTAGTCACAGTTCTCAGTCCTCTGGCATTTATTTGGATAGCCTAATTTGTTCTCCCTACTGCTTAGGATTGCCATACTTCTGGATACCATACTGTTAAACCTACTTCACTAAGGAATGAGATAAACATTTCTTTGGGTTACTTCTTCCTTGGGAACTTTGCTGACAGTTGGAAACTTTTTTCTTATACAGATATGAATTTATATTCAACTGTAATCTGGACTGTACCACAGGTACATGAGTCTATTTTCAGAGAATCTATGAAGGAAAATGGGAAGGAATAGTTAATGTATTTACCATCTGTGAAAGTGATACTTAGATGCATTTACATTTATGTAAGAAAGTAAGCAAAATTTAGTATTTTTCACATGCACCATATAGTCTCCCACAATGGAAAAGTTTGTGGATGTCTGACCACAGTTATATCATGTGGTGGCAGCTAGGTGATCATCTTCTCTCCATTGTTCTTATGAGAAATGGAAATGACAGTCTTGTCTCAAAGAGAAATACAGGGATGTTTCATCACAGTAAGGGCTTTGAGAAATGAAAGCCCAACACCCACATGCACGTAATCAAAGAGATGTGAAATGAAGCAGCACAGTGCTCCCCTGAAAGCAGACATCAATGCCTGTACTGTCCAAAACTACATCCCAGGTTCCCCTTGCTATTACATGTCAAAATGAGGCTCTTCTGGAAATAATTCAGTGCTTTAGGCTCCAGAACAATGAAGTGACTCTAGGGCAAGGACACTACAGAGTACAAAGCCCTATGCTGATTCACTCACAACAATGTGGGCTGCTGTTTAATGACAGGAGCTGATGGAACAGGGGAGAAGGAAAAGGCAATGGTAAGATCACATAAGCCCTGAGAAGTTTGGAAGTTTCTGGGTTATATTTGAAAGTATTTGGAAAACTTACACTAACTATACCATAGACAGTCATATTACCATGCAACTCAGACTGGGGAGAAGTACAGGAGATTAATTCAAACTTGTGCTGATAACAAGTGAGTACAGGTGAAATAACATCCTTTATTATCTTTTCAGCCACAGATCTCCAGATTTAATATGGCAGAAAGGCCAGGAAGCATTAGAGTACATGGTCATTATGGTCATTGCTACGAGAAGCTTGACAACTTGCAAAGGAAAGCTAATGCACATTATGACCTTTCTCATATCAGCCAAAGAGTTGAAGATTACTATGAACTAAGAGGACGAGTTGCATCTCCACCTCCACCCCCCGACTGGTAAACACATCACCCTATTTATGTCTGTCTTGTGTACTTTGAGCTACCAGCCTTCCTGTAAGTAACACTGGCATACCTGATATAGTAGAATGCCTTCTCTGCTTCGTCTTTAATAATTTTTCTTTTTTTTTTTTTTACGTAAGTTTGTTACACAACAACACAATTCCTGTTCCTGTTCTCTAGAAATTCCATCTGAATTGACTGGGTGTTTGACATTTCATTGTCAAAATGTCTCCCAAGTCTCAGCCCAGTCTTTTATTGGGTAAAAAGTAAAACATAAGCTTTCTGTAGAATCTCTGATTATACCAAGGATAAACACTGCCTGTCTTTCACACCAGGATGAGAATAATACAAAGATCAGAAGCACTTCTGCAGCGAAGGGAACAGAGTGAGAGCAGGCCATGAAAGTGTTTTTTTTTTTTTTCCATGCAGCACTTACATTTCTGTTTCAGATATAAAGACCCTTTCTCTAGCAGTTTATTTACTTCAAAGCTTTTCTGTTACAAAGTAGAGGTACAGCCTTAGGAGATTTCCTGTCCATTCTGTGACTGGCCATTTTAGGTATGGATGAACATTGAAAATGTTGAGAAAGAAATTTTGAATACTTCCAAAGCTTTCCTCTAAAGTTGGCAGAATCATTAATTTTCATTCAACAACAACAGTGTTTAGAATGTTTCAGTTACGGATCTTCAGATTTAGAACATCTTTCCTGACCTGAATTTCTGGTGCCTTATGTAAGGGCAGAGTCAATTCAGTTTGGGTCCCTGTGGCACAAGTGGATTCCTGAGGTAGGAAATGAAATAAATGGGAAACAGGGAGCTTATAAGTGACTGATGGTTATTTTATATCATAAAGCAAAGGAAAAATTTCGAAACTACACAAAGTTTGACTGATAGAATTAGGCACAGAGGAGAAAGACAATAAAAATGTTGCTGAATATACAGCCTCCGTTCTGACAATTTTCACTCATTTTGAGGATCAGGGAAATCAATTTTCTTTTAATTAATGCTTTCAATCCCATTTGTCACATAAAAGGCGGAAGGGCTTTGCTGCACTCTTCAAAAGGCTTAAGTAACTGAAGTAATAGGAAAGGGAATGCCTGGAAAGAATTTTTTCCTCATTTTACTGTTGTGCCATATTTATACATATTTTATCCATATTTATATATTCGTGTAGTGCAAAGAAAGTTCTGTTTGTCATATGTGGTAGAACCTATAGAGAATTGCTTGTGCAAAGGTGGCAGAGTTTGTGAAATAAAACGTAGTATATGTACATCACTTTCTTTTCTCAGGACTGCAGAATTTCTTCAAAGGCGGTTTGAAGCCCAGCAGTACAAGATTAAAGTGGAAAAACAGATGGTAGGTAAATGCTGAACCACAGAATAAAATCTGTAAAAGGAGGAGAATGAAAATACAAAGATGAATTGATGTCTTTTGAATAGCAAACTGCAACACTGTCAGGTAGAAGGTTTTGCTCTAGCAAATTCCCTGATCTGCTCTGCAGCGTTCATCCTGAGATTTTATTTCCTCATACAAAACTGTAACAATGTAAAATTCTACTGTGACTTTTTCCTCCAAAAATGTTCACTTGCCTTTACTGAGTTCTTCAGTGGAACAGGGAGAGTGAATTGAGTGAGCACTGAAGGAGAGGATTCTAAATGAAAACTCATTTGCTCTGGGATTCATTTGTACATCCATAGGGACTGCGACCATCCTCTGCTGACCCATGTCGTGACCAAATACAGCAGCAGAAAGCAAAGGAAGAGCATCTCAAAAACCATCAGCAAAATGTGTCTAGAAAGAATGAAATGAAAGAACAGGTAAATTAATCTCTTCCTTAATTGCCTAAAGCTCTCTTCTTATACTCCTTGACAGTAGTATTCCTGGCATAAGAATTCTTTTTCATCAGATTCTCTTTTCCATCATCAATTCTTTTCCATTCTTTTCCCATCTTTTAATAGAGAAACAATATACTTTCATAGTTTTGCTTTTGGGTGACAGAGAAAACAAACTGACATTTCTATCTTATGTGAACATATATAAATACATTTGATCTTTCTGTCTTTGGTTTATTAAAAATATATTCTACCCTACTGTTCTTTAATAGGAGTATTTGAAACAATTGCAGAAAATTCGGGAAGAATACCACAGTGATATAAAAGAATTCAGATTTAGAGCAGGAGTACTCCAGGTAACAAAGCTCAAACATATAGGTACTCATATTTACTTTTTTATGCTAAGATACTTTATTAGGAATTGATATGAACATTTTTTTAAAACATTCCTTAGGAGAACCAGACAATACAAGATAGAACCTATCTTGTGAGGCAAGGGAAAGCTGAGCACCAGTCTGAAAACAAAGATATATCTGGAACAGGAGAAGAATCCCTTCAGGTATCAGTACCATGTGCATCTAAATAGATCTTTCTGAGCAAGTCCCACACCATCTTTGATTCATTCTCTGGGACAAATCTGCCAATATCAGTAGTATCCTCCTCAGTGATCCTGGATCTGACTTCTACTAAGATGAATTCACACCACTTGATGACATAAAGTGGGTTATAGGCAGCCAAATTAGGAGAGAATTTGGATTCCCAGCAATTTAAAGGAAAATGCATAATAATGAAAAAGAAACATTAGATTTTGGGCCTGCCTGGTGTCACTTTGTTTCATGGGCTCTCCATCTTTTGGAGAAACTGCATAAAAGTAAAATCTGTAAATTGTTGTGGTTTCTCCTGAGTCTGAAGGCATGCACTGATTGCCACAGATCACAGAAGAGGCTGTATACTATTATTTACTTTGCTGTTCTCTGACACAGTCTTATAGGAGACATTATAATATGAAAAGGAGTAATTAAATATTTTTAGGTGTTGCCAGAAAACAAGATACTGCAAAACAGGGCTATACATTTTACAGGCATAGGTTCCCACTAAAATCTTGATTTTAATCACTTCTAAAGTTTTTCAGAATGAAATGAGTCTGAGTCATCTTGCATGTGATCATAAAAAATAAAAAGATGTATTATTTATATCTTGACACAGTACTGTATCTTTCCAACATGGGTTTTTGAACAATCAGAGGCTTGCACTTTATGCAAAAATTTTGGTTTTTCTTTTTGCCAGATAAGCCAGAATTGGCAATGAGTGAAATATTCTTAAAGGTCTTTGTAAAGGAAATTCATTACTATATTTGCTACTTAAAGAAGTCTCTTTCTTTATGTGGTATACAGATATTCAGTTACAAAGAGTGTAATTCAAACTGGGTTTTTTTTCTCTCCTTCCAGGATATGGAGGAAAACTTTAAACAAGTCAGACTCCAGGACAGGCAAGACCAAGCAATATTAGAAAAGAGACATAACACAAAAGTATCTATCTTTACTGTTGTATTTTTTTAAAATTTTCTTATTATATCTGTACATTTCAAATTATTGTATTACTATAGTAGGTCTGGAAATGAAGTTATTTGAGAGTCAATTAAGAGTGCTGGTTTTCTGTTTGTTAACATTTAAGTCAGAAGAAAATAAATTAGCTTTTCTGACCATTTGAGGGAGATTCCCTTTATATATTCCCACCTAGTAATCAATCTCTACCTCCTCCTCCTTATATCAAACTGCATTAGTAGTTTATGGGAACTCATGTTTATTCAAAGTCTAAGTCAAGTCAGAATGCTAATTTTAAAATATTTTGTTATAAAATGTGAATCCCTATGCTTCTATGATTTTTTTAAAATCATAGAAGGAGATGGGAATTGAATTAAAAATGCACATAAGATACCAGGAATTTTTCTGATCATAAGATCACTGTGGACTAAAAGTCTTTTATGAAATATTGCATGGAAGCAGTACAGTATTCAATTTTAGTGCTGGTTGACAACCAGCTGTAAGAACCAACTCTGTGTATTGCAATGATTTGAATTAAATGTTTATCAAAAGCCCTTAAAATCAAAAGTGGATGCAGGAATTTTAAAATATCCCTAAAGGAAAAGGATTATATTTAAAGAAATCTATTTTTTTCCAATGTGTTTAATTTTGATCTTCTCAAGCAGAAGAAAAACGTTGTTAAATAGAAGTTATTTTCAATAGAAGAATAATTTTCAAATTTGTAGTTCCATATAATGTGTGTACTTTTAATGAAATGCTTCTGTTTATTAGAACTAATTAATAACATGTGAATTTTCTTTAGGGAGGAGTAAAATTTGAAATTAATTTAGATGTATGTTTTCCTGAGGAAGACAGCATTCAAGAAGCAGAGGTATGTTTTAGTTATATTCACAGCATTTACATTAGAAATCTGAAACCATGACAGCTCCATAATCTAAGATTTGTTTCCATTACCATCATCCTCTGCCTTTGTTATAATGAAGCTTCCTGTTGAGGATTTTTTGTCATGTTGCATATGTCTGCCCTTCTACAAGAGGATAATTGCTTAGAAGAAAATTGGGTGGTACTTGGGTCAGTCTTTCACGTGGTAAAATATGAAGGAGTGCAGATATTTAAATTTTCTAAAATGGGCTTGAGAGGAAGAACTTATCTCAAAACTGAGTCAGTCTGCAAATGCTAAATTTAATTTGTAGATTGTTTTAGTGTATTTCTGTTTCTTTTCAGAAATGAAACAGGATTGTATTTGTATCACAAAGCAAAACCAACTACAGACAATATTATGTTTTCATTTAGTAAAATTATATTTGTGGCTTATCAGCATGTAATAGCTACCTATTAAGATTTTTATTAGTATATTAGAATTAAAAAAAAAAAATCCTAACAGCAACAAAGACTTATTTCTAGTATATGTATTTTTAATTTATAAAGCACTATTATATCATTCTGTTGTTTCACATCTCTGTGGAGCCCCATGCAGCCCTCTGATGCACAAATCACAGTGTGGCTTCTGAGTCCTGCTGCTTCACTTTTTGTTACACAACTTTCCTGTGCATACATGAGGTTGGCTGGCAAACACAGTAAAATGAGAAAGGATTAGCTATTGTACCGTATTTGTTTACTATTTCCAGAGTAACTTACTGTTTTTTCAGGTATTAGATAAACTCAATGAGACTTTAACTTTTGTGGATGGTGAGAATCTTAAGGAGAAATTGGTGGAAGTTCATGAAAGTCATACAGACAGCGCTTTGGAAAAACTGTCTAACTACCCAAAAGGTATTTACTGGGGAAATGCAATGCTGAGTATTAATCCTGAAAATTACATAGGAGTTAGGTAAATTCAGTAACTCAGGTTATAGCAAGTTTATCTCATGAGCTCTTTCTTTATATCACATAATATTGTAATCACATGGACATCTACTTTGCAAAAAAATCCAAAGAACTTTGCCTCTTCTTTTTCTTCCCCTTAGAGTTCATACATGATATGAAAAAACCCAGAAAACATTGGCAACCTGGAGCCCCTCAGACACTACTGAATTTTTTAGCTGGTGCTGATGTCACATCTGCATGTCCTACTATGGCTGGAAATGAACTTGGTGAGAAAGTTTTGGCTTTCAGTGGGCACCTAAAATTCAGACTGAATTCATCCATACCTGAATGTTCACATGATCCAGCAAGCTTTTAATTGCAGGACTTTGTAACAGCAGAGGTTATTGTACATGTTAAGCCATAGAGAACAGTTGTCACTTTCCCCTCTCACACTGCAATCGTGTTGTGTTGCTCACAGGTATCAAGAGCGCTGTGTTTTATCAGTCACTCTGTGGCCTGGCTCAAAATGCCAATCTATTCAATTACTCATCACCACTTTCTCAGGCCTTGAGCTGATGACACACAGGAACGAGGGCAGTGAGTGCCAGTGCTGTCCCAGAGCATGGTGGAGTTCTGTTTTCCCTCTGCACACAGTGGCAGTGCCACCGCTGTCACAGGTGCCACCTCACCCCGCTGTGGCTGTGGTGATGCTCCACTTGAGAAAAGTCCCTAGGCTTCTTACAGTAGCACTGTGTACATTCCCAGGCAGGCAAGTATCTCCAGTGGCTGGTTTCTTCAGACAAGGAGCTTTTCCGGCATTCCAGCACGCTCTGCACACCGAGATAGACAAAAAATAACCTGAAGAGCTCGCATGGATAGTAAAGACAAAGCAGAATATTATTAAAACACCACCTTTTGCTCATTCTGCCTTAGATGAAAGACCACCAGGCACAAAAGAAACAGGAACTTTTTTTAAGCTCTTTCAAACCAAGAAGCCAACAAGTTTCAGAGCAAGGACTGCTCAGGGAAGCTGCACCTGCCTATTCCAAGTTTAGTAAGAAGTTACTTAAGCAGTAAAACCAGTGCATCATTTTTAGTGATGAGTAGTCCAGACCATTTTTCACTATCCATCAGATCAAGTACTTATAAAAAAAAAATCAGGAGTATTCCATAAATGGAAAAAACCCAGATTCCAGAATTACACAAAAGGAAGAAATCAGTGTTGAGCCCAGAAGGTCTGAATCTGACAAAAGACAGTGCCAAGCTACACTAATGCTTTAGTGACCTGAGAACCTTGCTGTTCTTCAGCTCACCATGTTATTCTGCCTGAAGACATCCCAGAAAACAGGAAGCAGTGGAAACAGACACCACCAGACACACTCCTGAGCATTTTAGCAAACGCAGAACTGTCTGATGATTCCTTTATCTGTTTTGAGGAAGACAAAGGTATGATGTTTTTCTTTAGTGTAATATTTTTTCTACCCTTGGCAGAGGGTTTTTGATGAGAAACAACATTTTGAAGTAGTTGGCAACCTAGAAAAACAGGGACAGAACCCCTGCTCTGTCCCTGAAGCACTGAGAGCCTCTTCCAGTATGTTGCTGTTTTCAAAAGCAGGGAAAAGGGCAAGCCCTACTTACTGGCTATTGCCTTCATATGTAATTCTTATATTTGCTTGGGTAGACAGAGAAAAGCTACTACTGCCAGCAGGCTGGTAGGCACCACAAACCTGGAGCTAGCCCCTGCCACTGCTGAGTTTGAAGAACCCTGTAAAAAGCATTTATTCAAATACATACATGGTGACTTAAATGACAGTGGTGACTTCACAACAGGGTCCATGCTGAGACAGCTGACACTGCCATTAATTCAAACTCACCTACACTGCAGCCCGCTTTCCTAAGGTAACAGACTGTTTAAAAAATTACATTTACTTTGCATCAACAGAAGTGTGATATTTACATTGTTGTAATTTGAACAACAACAAAACACTTCAGGCCTTTATTTATTTTCTATTCCTTTACACATGCTTCTATAGTTTTCTACTATACAACTGAAGGAAAGTTTCTCTTTACAGAAGGGAGATTAACTCTGTTGCCTCCAGAAGAAAACAAGGAAGATGATTCAGAAACATACTCTGCTGTTGATGTTGATGAAGGTAGACTTGAGCCAAGATCAGATGGTGAAGACACGTAAGTCAAGCACATCAGGAGAAAGATCCAGACAACTGGACAGTTTTTTAGGTTGCATTGCCTAAAGTTTTTCTGTGTTCTTAAAAATTCATAAATAAAGAAAGCTTAGAGAAAGCTTAATTTAACTTTTAATTCTGGAATTTGTCACAGCCAATGCTGTCATTAAAAATTACAGCAGAAATATTAACATGGCCTTGCAGCTCTTTTCTCTTGACTTTTAAATACAGGTAAACAATCTGACAGAGACAGAAGTTCACATTAGGTGTGTTACTTGTATATTATTTATAAGGTGTTTAAAAAACCCTAGGGGTCCTTGAATGGAGAAAGGTTTGCTATGAAATTATATTTATTTAATTAATATAATTCTCTTGTTTTACTGTGCAGAAATTTTGAAGATTCTGAAGATGAACTCAGACACGAGCTGGAAGAATCTCTGGAAAAATTGTCAACTTCTCCAGCAGAAGAGTCTCACATCTTTTTAATAAATAAAGGTCAAAGAGATGAAGAGGAGATGAGTTTACCACACAAACTTGGAAAATCTGGTGATGATTTAGAAAATAATCATGAGTAATTTGGTGTTGATGCACATCATGAAAAAAATCAAAATTAATAGAAGGCTGTAATTCTTTTGCTTTGAAGGAAAAACAAATCAGGGTACTTTTCAGATGTCTGAACATTGAAAAATCCTCTTCCAGACTGAAATGCTGTTTCATCTATTATTCTTAACTATGTGGACATACCTAACATATCTTGCTTGAGCAAATTTCTGATTGTGTACTGTTTAACCATTTTTGTATCATGCAAGAGAGTCTCTCCTAGTTTGTGTATTTCATTTCCCTAGATAAATCAACTCCTTGTTTTAAGAATGTCTTCCAGCTTTTCATAATCAATGTGTACTGCCAGCACAGCTTTGTAATGTACAGTTTCATTTACTCAGTACTGACCCTACGTGGTGACCTCAGCTGCTCAGGAGTTTTATACAGTGGCAGTAAAAGGCTTTATTAGCCATGAGAATTGTGCATTCCCCAGTTCCTAATTAAACATGTAGGTATGTAGGTTCTTCCAACCGTATTTTTTCACATAAAAAATTTCATACAATCCAAGTGCATCTTAAATAAAGGAAAACTACAGTCTGTAGTCTGATTTTAGCAGTTTTTTCCAAAGAATCATTTATGTTGGAAAAGATCTTAGAGTCCAACCATTAACTTAACACTGCCAAGTCCACCACTAAACCACGTCCCTGTGTGCCATGATGGTGAGTCCACCCCTTCCCAAGGCAGTCTGTTCCAATGCTTGACAACCTTTCCTAAGTCCAAATTTTTCCTGATAGCCAATATAAACCTCCCCTGGTGCAACTTGATGCCATTTCCTCCTATCACTTGTTACCTGGGAGAAGAGACTGACCCCCACCTGGCTCCACCCTCCTTTCAGGCAGTTATAGAGAGTGATAAGGTCTCCCCTGAGCCTCCTTTTCTCCAGGCTGAACACCCCCAGCTCCCTCAGATGCTCCTCACAGGACTTGTGCTCCAGACCCTTCCCCAGCTCCCTGCCCTTCTCTGGACACGCTCCAGCATCTCAACACCCTGAACTGAGGGGCCCAAAACTGATGACCATGTTTGAGGTGCAGCCTCACCTCACCAGTGCCAAATACAGGCATACTGTAGATTCTGGAAAAAAAAATCTGGGTACAAAGGCTATAAAACAAAAATGTTGACTTCAAAAAGTATGACTGTGGGTAGAGAGTCATGAAACTGGTGAGGACTGAAAATACCCAATAAATAAAAGAGGTTCCTGATAAATAGAATAACTTCTTGATATCGTTCTGTTACAGAAGCACTATCATGGTTGTGAATCCAGATGGTTTTTAAGTGCAGCAAACTCTCATGTCGTTAAAACAGAAGCATTTCTTTCCCAGGAAAAAAAAAAAGTCTCTTGCATAAAGCAGACAGCTTGACAGAAGGAAAAACAACCATTTTATTGAATGGAACCAAGGGATCATAGCTTAGATATATTTACATGTGCCACACAGTCAAATATAAAAAGTTAATGTTACTCATGTTCATTTTTACTTATATACATTTAAATAATGGCTCCACAGATAACAGAAATGTGTCTTCAAAATGCTGGTCAGAAAACCTGTGCACCGAGCGACGAGCGTTTTCTCTGACCTCCAGTCTTTTCTCAGGAGACAAAGAAAAGATAAAAGCCATTGTCTCAGCATAACTGTCCTCATCTTCTGCTAGGAAGCCTGTGACACGTCCTTCATGGGGTACCACGATGTCTAATTTGGGGCCACCAGAATTGTGAGCCAGGATAACTGTGCCAGCTGCCATACATTCAACCACTCCTGCAAGAGAGACAAAAAGTGCTGGTTTGAGTCTGCACATCATGTGCTTTGACCTTCTGTAAAACACTGCAAAGTTAACCAACAGTAAAATGCACTACAGACTGCCATTCCAAATTCAGCTGGAAAAATACAGCAAAAATGGTCCCATAAGAAATACAAGTTTAAATTTTTCAGTGTTAAGGACTGAAAAGACAGTTTCTCTTAAACACATAAAATACAAATTAGGTATCAGATACACCTGGTTAATTTGTGGGTTTTGTAACATACCTGTTTTTAAGCGTTTGGAAAGATACTGAAAAAAATTTGACTGCACATTTCAATCAGAAAATATTCAGAAGTTCAGTACTTTGCAGATGAACAAATCTTTATAGATTCTTGCAACTCAGCAAGGCACTAGTAAAAATTGTTATCTCTACATCTGTATTTTTGATGGAAGAAATCTCAATGAAATGGGAATCAGTAAGCTTTCCTCAGCCAAAAGCTGTGGAATAGGAACAAAGTATAATGTACACAGCAACTTCAATTCTCCTCCCTGGTTTCAGGACAGACCTCAGAAATGCTGATTCTTCTCAGTTCTGATTTGATTGTTATAAATTCCCTCAGCTCAAACGTTGCCTACTACAAATAGTGCTCCAAAGTTTTGGAATATGGGTTTTTTTGCACATAAAAAAAGTCTGTTAGATGAAGGTTACATCTTGCTCAAATTCAAAATCATAGTGTGATTATATTCCTTTTTAAAAAATTTTAACAAAACTGTTTTGTGGGAGAAAAAAAAAAAAAAACCACCATAATTTCCAATATTTTGCTGTTGCTTCTGAGAGACACTTCAGTGTCAATTTTTTTATACCAAGCTCCTACAGACCATAAACTGCTATTCCTGATATTACTAAACCTGTTTTCTACTGAAGTCTGAAGACATTAACTGCAGTTTAGTCACGTTATAGCAGAGTATGGCATCCATCTGCTTGGCTACTAATGTACCTGACTGCTGTAGATTTATAACAGATGGGCAAGCTGGCACTCCCTTTCAAGGTCAGGACTAATCTAATCCAAATAAACTAAGCCCCATACCTTAATTTTGGGTCCCAGCTCCTCTCTGGCATTCTGCTCTATGCTACACCCACCAATTTAAGGGCTTCACACATTTGCCTCAGCAGAGATGCCTAATGCAATGAGATGACCAAAGGTACCTGGTGGCACCTACACAGGGTTTATTTGTACCAGACAGGATCTATGGGAAACTCACACCCCTGAAACAGCAGCTGGAGCACCATGACATACACTGGACATTTCAAGTGGCACTTGAGGCAGGTGAAACACAACCAAAATCTCTAACAGATGTCTACACATGAACTGTCTCTAAGCTCGCCTTGCAGTCAGTGGAGCCACCAGGGCACAATTTAAGGTGCTGGAAGAGAAGCATCTGCAGCCTCTTGAAGCTCTGGCAGCTTAGCAAACCTAACCCAAGGACAATAGGGTGACCCATGACCTTGCAGGGCGATAGCTGGAGGTCAGCAGGACATCCTGGCCAGCACAGACAGGATTAGTTCTGTGTTCAGGTGACCAGAGGATGCACAGAATTAACAGCCTATGATTACAACGCTTCAGCTTGCACTACAGTAACACCTAGTGGTGCATCATCTGCACCACATCAGCACTGGTCCTGCAGGCTTTATGGCAGCTACGCTGCCTCCAAGGGGAGCAGGAGCTGGACACCTGCTTGGCATGCAGACCTCTGTGCTTCCACACCTAGGGACAAGCAGCTGAACACTCAGGAAACATACTGACCGATCCCAAAGTGCTCATTCCACATGGTGTGCAGGCCGATGGTGGCCTCGGCCAGGTGTCTCTTCAGCTCCTCGAAGGGAATGTTAATCCTGAACACCACATCATCACTAACTCCCAGCTCTTCACACAGACGTTTCAGGTCATTTACACGCTCTTCGTCTTGCTGGTTACGACAGCCGCCGATTAAGATCAGCTTCAGTGATGGCTGCTGCCCCACTCTCTTCTCTTTCAGCAATTTAGCAAAGGCTCTGATTTGCAAAGGATGATCTTTTTCAGGCCTGAACTGGCTGACAGAAACAATGGAATATTCACTGGTGCTCTTTTCCACCTCCAGTGGAATATCCAGGAAAGCCTGAACATCGCATGGTGGATACACAACACTAGTGCAAGCCCCAGCTCTCCAGAGGGAAAGGATGTGATTGAGTGTCCAAGAAGAATTCACCATGACCACATCACTGCAGGAACCAACCAACCCGTACATGAAAGCGAAGAAGTAGTAGTAGACAAGTTTAAATTTGCTGAAGAGAGGACTGCTTGTAATGAAGGCAGCATTGTTAAACCTGGTATCCTGGTTCCTCACGACAGAGAGCATATCCGTGCTGATGGTGGGATAATGCACGTAGCATCCAACGCGACAACCTCCCAGGTATTTGAAGAGGGGAATTGTGAAGGCATAACCCATTGAGTCAATATAAATATCAGGAGCACACTTTAGAAGAGCTTCCCAGCCAAGGAACACTGATCCTAAACTTTGTCCCAGCAAAGTGAAGTGAGGATAAAGAGAAGCTTCCACAAGGAAGCGTTTTTCTAGAAATACAAACTTCACAGGATGGATTAACTTAATATTGAATCTTCTGAAAGCACCTTCTACTATTTCTTCTCCAGTGGCATCTTTATCACCAGTGTAAACAACACATGTTACATTTCTGTACCTGTAAGAATAAAGAAAAAGAACTGCATATATTCTTCTCTTCATATTTTTCAGCAAGAAACTAAAATACAATCCACTTAAAAGTACTCAAGAAGAATGAGAGAACAAATGTCTGTCCCAGAAATTATTTTAGCTAAATAATACTTTTCCTTATACTTCCACAGGTTTTTTTCTGGTCTGCTGAAAAACATATGACTGAGAACTTGGGGAATATTTTAATTTGAGTAAAACATAAAAGGAGCTCAGTATTATTCTACGGACTTCAGAACACCTTTCTCTACGTTAGGAGATCTCTGTCTAGTGCACAGCATGAGCAACATGCAAATGATGGAAAAATCAATGTATGTGCCCATGTTAAAGCCACTTTAGGTATTAATTTGTTTTGCCTTCTGCACCAAGAGGCAAGTATAAAGATGATCAGTTATCTACTGAGGAGTTATGACTATACAAAGTTCTACTATGGCAGTAATGGAAAACTCAGGAGGAAGGAGAGATTTTCTCAAGGAAAGAAAAGAAAAAAGTGAGAGGTGCCACAGCAGGAAATATCAAAATCTAAAGGGACGAAGTAAAATGCAACCACATAAAACTCAGATGTAAAATAAAATGTAAGACCAGTAGATTAATGACACCTACTTAAATATGTAAAATGCCTACATATGCATAAAGAATAGCAACAGAAGCTGAGAATGAAATATGGTGTTTGATAAACACATATGCTTACTTTTTCTGGAGTGTTCTTATGGCACACCACAAGACTCTCTCCCCTCCACCTCCTGCATTGCAATACGGGTGAAAAAAGGCCACCAGCAGTGGCCGCTTCCCATCTCTTCCTGCTGAGCTCAACTGTTTCTTCCTTTGTATCCAGAGCCGTACTCCCCACAGCAGTACCACCAAGCAGATGCACAAAATTCCACTTAGAAATAATGCAGGGAGTAACAATGAGCACAGCAATCTGAAACAAGCCAGAAATTTAAAAATACATAATTGCCTTAAAGAATTACTCTGTACGGCCTTGAGCGAGAAGGACTTGAAAGTAGAGCTACAGGGAGTTTGACAAACTTCTTGAGTTCTTCTAATCTCAGAAATCATCAGTGTGTATGACTGACAATTACAGAAATGAGATCACTACTCGGCATTATTTCACCGAAGATCTCTTTTCCTCGGCTGTTACCTTGCAATCATTTATTACTGTTTATTCATGCCCTGCATGTGTTATCTACCTCCACGTGCGCTTTGTAAAAGTTTTATACCCCTAGCAACCTGGCAATACACAACCAGTGGAGTGACTTCCAAACAGATTTTTTAAAGAGGTTTTTTCCGCCCAATCTCCTATTTGGCTCGCTCTACTGTGAACTGTTTTGGCGCCAGGCTACTGGGGCCAGGCATCTCCATTGCCAGCCTGCACTTCCCACTCCCTGGAGGCATGACCAGCGATGCCAGCTGTCCAGGGCAGCTCTGTGCAGCCTCTCTGTGCAGAGAGCGGTGTGCTCTGCTCTCTCAGTCACTGCCAGGGGTGCTCCCTTCGCTCTGCCAACGCCGTAGCGGGAGCTTTCCTGGCCCAGGAGCCTCACAGGGACAGCGCCTGGTTCCTCCCGCTGTGCCGCTAAGCCTTGCGACCAACAGCGTTTACTCAGCCGCTCCCGTTTACCGAAGGAGCGACGCACGAGCATCGCGACTGACACATAAGGAAGCACTTTCATTTCGGGCCGGGAGCGGCGGAAAAGCACATTAACCCATCCGAGCCCGCGGCACAGCGCGGAGCCGGGCAGGGGCCGCCCGGGGGCCGGAGGAGCGCGGCCGGGCCGGGCCGGGGCC
>VZRH01008421.1:774019-807477 GCA_013397555.1 Urocynchramus pylzowi | reverse complement strand
AGCGCCGCGGAGGGGCGGGAGCGGCGCCGCTGCTGCCACCGCCGCCACCTTCCCCTCCTTCACCTCTTTCCCCGCCTCCTTCTCCGCCTCATCCTCGCCCTCGCCCCACCCAGCAAACGCGGAGGCTCCAGCCCGTGGAAGAAGTGGGGCGCAGGAGGTTGCTGGGTGTCCTGTGCTGCTGCGTGAAGCGTTTTGCCCAGAGATGCCCGGAGAGAGCGGACAACAGCACATTCCCGGCACGGTTTAGTCAGACATAACGCGTGCTGCTCCTTGAATTGCATTGCGTCCTCCTCAAGTGAAGTTCTGGGATTCCTTGGGCAGGATGGAAGGCAGGGCGCTATGAGGAGGCAGAGGCCTGCCGGGGACCCGGTGGAGGCCTGCCGGGGACCCGGGTTTTCTTTGTCCGACACTACCCCGGGTTTTGCCAGTGTAAATGCTGGCCCTTCTCGTTGCCCAGGAGAGGATGTCCCCCATGAGCTCGATGTCCTGGCTTGCAGCCCTGCCGTGACCTCCTGCTTGTCAGTGAATCCCTGATTACGGAGAGGGAGCTGCCAGCGATTCCGTGCAGGTTACTGTTGTGAGGCCAAGGACAGGGTGTCCAACACAGGCTGCGCCTGGCACCATCTCCAAAAGAATTCCATGAACACGGTCATGGGGACAGTTACCACTGAGTTATCTCCATCCTACATGCTTTTTGGCTTATTTTGTCTTGACTGGCGAGTATATGCACAGACCAGAGGGTCAGTGTAGCAGTAATGCTGAATGGTGCTGTTTGTTTGAAATACTACTGATGATGTGTCAGTCCACGTCAAGACTTCATGTTCCTAAAATGTCATCCTTGGAACAACATAAGGAATGCGCCCCGATCTCCAGGGTCCTGGGAAGCAGTGGGTGAAACTACCAGACTAGATCAGAAGAGACTTTGACAGAACAATCCAAAACATTTCTGATCTCCTGTCACATTGCTACATGCTTCTTTCCCCCCCACCACATTCTCCGTTTTAAAATAGTAAAATGCTTTATGTGGGAAGTTTGATGCATAACTAATTCTTCAGTCTCTTGCAGAGTTCAGGCTGTCCGAAATTTGGGGGAGTTTCAAACCTTGTTCCTTTAAACAAGACCTTTCCAGAAGCTGTGATCCTTCAGCCTCTTTGAGGTCAGCATGATCTAATTCATGTTCTAGTCACCTGTGCATTTTGAGGTCTTGTAGGTATTAGGGTTGTTTGTGAAAGTGATCCTGTGTCTTCTTCATGAGAAGAGTGCAGGTGGGAAAATGATGAATCACTAATTTATGTGGCCACTGCAATAACCAGAAGCAGAGAGACAAAGACTCAGCTCTAGTGGGAGTGAGAAAAGTCCAGCTTAAATGATTGTTATTTGGTTCTGACCTGCCTGGATTGAGTTTTCCGTTTAGGAGGACTCAGCCTGGTGGGTGAAACTCAGGAATTTATTGTTTGTTTTACTGATGTTTTTATTTAAATATTTTGACTGTTCTAAGTACCACTGACTGTAGGTTTTACCAGGATGTCTCTATGTAAGCAAATAATTTGGAAGAGGTCTGTGGGAGGTCCAGCAAGCATGGCCTAACATTTAATTTCTGAACCAACAGCTCTCATAAGGAGGATGCAGCAGGTATTGTTTTCTCTCCCTTAATCTTTTTCCTCTTCCCTGAGCAGTTGCCTTAAAAGCATGTGGAATGTTTACAGAATAGATCTCTGCTGGATTTATATCTCTGAACTTAAAGCACCTTTCTTTCTTCAGCATTTGAAGATTATTGTCTAAGTTTAGAGGAAGAAGCAAGTTATTCTAGGGAACGGGAAGTTCAGACTATTTTAGATGATGAAATTTATGCTTCTCCCCACTGACTTGGAAAGGAGTCCTTGGTCACTCCCTTGAAAGGTATGAATCTTACACCAAGTCTTCAAGAAGCTGAAGGACAGCCGGTCACAGCTTAATTAAGATGAGACTTAAGTAATAATGGTGAAGAGTTCCTGGAAGCAAGAAGACTAGTTAATGAGGGAGACACCTACATACCTGGCTTTTGAGTTAGCTCATTTAGGGACAAATCTGCATGATGGTGGAGGTGTCATATAGTTTTCTCAGCTCTAATAATTTATAGTTCACGTAATCACAGAATGTCTGAGGTGGGGAGGAATTGGTGGGATGGATGCACCAGAGAGTTGTGGTAAAAGGCTCAGTGCCTGAGCCTGGACTGAGGTAATCCCAGACACGAGAACAGAGTAGAAGAACTCATTGAGAGAAGCCCTGCAGAGAAGGACTTAGGGGTTCTCGTGGACAAGAAGCTGGAGAGAAGCTGGCAATGTGCAGTTGCAGTGCAGAAGGCCGACAGCATCCTGGGCAGCATCAAAAACACTGTGGCCAGCAGAGCGAGGGAGGGAATTCTGCTGCTCTGCTCCATGCTGGTGAGACCCCACCTGGAGTGCTGCATCCTGCTCTGGGCTCTTCAACACAGAAAAGACAGAGACCTATTGGAGCAAGTCCAGTGGAGAGCCATGAAGATGGACAGAGGGCTGGAACATCTCTGCTATGAAGACAGGCTAAGAGTGTTGGGGCTGTTCAGGCTGAAGAAGAGAAGACTCCAGGGAGACCTCACTGCAGCCTTTCAGCGCTGAGAGGGCTTATAAAAAAGAGGGAGGTTGACTTTTTATATGGACAGATGTAAATAGGACAAGGAGAAACCGTTTTAAATTAAAAGAGGAGAGATTCAGATTTACATGTTAGGAAGAAATTCTTTACTGTGAGGGTGCAACAGGCTACCCAGAGAAGTTCTGGATTTCCCATCCCTGGAAGTGTTCAAGGCAAGTGTTCAAGGCGCCCTGAACAACCTGATCTAGTTGGTAGCATCCTTGACCACAATAGAGGGGTTGGAACTAAATGTTCTTTAATGCCCTTCCAACCCAAACCTTTCTATGATTCTGTGGCCTCTGGAGGTTATGTTCTTCAGCACCCCTGCCCAAAGTGATTACCTTGAGTAGATTGTCTAGGACTGAGTCCAGATGAGTTTTGAGTACCTCCAAGGATGGACACTGCACAGCCTCCCTGTGTAACCTGTGCCAGTGCTCGGTCACCCTCACAATGAAGAAGTGTTTCCTGATGTTCAGAGGGAACTTTCCATGTTTCAGTTTGTGCCTATCGCCTCTGGTCCTGTCACTGGACCCCAGTGAAAAGAGCCTAGCTGCTCTTTTCACCCTCCCTTCACACACTGAAGGCCTTGTCAAGCTTTGTCAAGCTTGAGCAATCCCAGTTCACTCAGCCTTTCCTCACAGAAAAATTGTCCCACGCTCTTAATCATCTTAGTTGTTTTATTTTTTTTTCTTAGTCCCTCTAGTGGTAATTAAAAACAGATGTATTAATACTTTCAAAGTTCTTCTGTTAGCTTTTCATTATTCACAGAGTTTTCAGCTGCTGATGTGAGCAGTATGAAACCTGTGTGCTGACAGACTTGCAGACTGCAAAGCTTACCTTTAATGTGTGAACGTTCAACACAGGCTAAGCAATTGAGTCACCAACACTTCACGACTTCCCCACCTCTGCATTCACATGTAGCAGAGGATATTGCATGCATGCATTTAGGGTACTGACAAGAACTTCAGCAGGAGCAGTGATGAGGTCTCTGTGGTGTTCCCACTCCAGCAGTGAGACTGCTATTCAAAACCTTGTCTGTAGAAATTCCACAAGGCTGACATGCCAGCAAAAGTAAACTAGCCTTGTTATGAAGTCAGTTTTGTTTTTACCTTCCCAGAGATGTACCAAGTTTTTAATGTTTTGTTGCCTCTGTAAGCTTTTTTGGTAGTGTTTTAATTGCTTTCCTTATTAAGCTCTTTACTCTAAAGAAAGCCCATGCAGATGGGCCTTTTAAAGTGAAGAGTATTTAGAATAAGTAGCAGAATCCACTCACTGTGTGTTCTCCCCATGCCTGCAACACATTTGAGACAGCTTTAAAGTATATTTTTGTCACTCTCATTCTTGCTGAGTAGTCCATGTATGAGCAACTTAGTAAGATAAAACCACTGGCAAGTAATAATAGAAAGAAACTGGATTAATATTGTGCAAGGATATTCATATGACAGTCATGTGGTCTGTTATACTTTCTTGTACAGTTATTTGCTTTCAGAAATATTCACTGTGTAGAACCAAGTCTCTTGTTCAGGGCTGCTGTCTGAGCTGTGAAAATGCCTGGGACTGTTTTTAGTAGTCGGAATCTCAGATCATTCATATACAGAGTAAGTTTTTCCACTTTTGTATGTGTCTTGTGATAGGCTGTTGAGCATTACAGTACATTTACTCTTCATTGCATAGTAACAGGAGCAGAAATAAAGTTGCACCAGTTCTATGCTAAATATTTGTGACGCAAAACCCAAGCATTGGTAAGAAATTGTGGCATTGATATACCTAGGGAAAAACACTATGGGGTTGTTTTTACTGATATCTTGTAATATTGAAGTTTCTAAATATAAGCAATTGTAGTAATTTCTTTTTCACTATCATCCTTACTTCTGAGTTACATGTTCTAGGGCATAGGTGTTCATGCCATGTATCTGTGAGCAAAAGCTGCTCTGTTTTTTTTTTTTTAGAAGCAATGAAGAATTAAGCAGCATGGATCTACAAATTATATTTGCAGGAGAGCCCATAAAAGCACATTTATTTGCATCACCAGGCAATTTATGCAGGTTGAACCCATATCTTTTGATTAGCAGAAGATTATTTGCACACAAATTGTTCTAGTTGGGTAAGGACCATGAAGGAAAACAAAGAGTTCCTGTAGATCGTGACAGTGTTTTAAACTCCCATGGATTCTAAACATCTGCCATGTTTTAGAGCAGCTGAAGGAAATGTTTTCAAGCAACTTAGAGCACTGGCAGAAATGAGATGGCAAATGAGGTACCCCTAATGATAACATCACTGAGCTTGCAAAAGAACATTTGGACTCATCTCAAGTCACAGCTTTTTCAGGTGGAAGTTTAGGATTCTTGAGGAACTAGGGACATTTTTGAAGGTCTGTGGTAGCAGACCCAAGCTGTTTTTGCTTTTCATTCTGCAGAAAGGTAGTAATATATCTGTGGCCATCTGCACCTAATTTGAACATGAAGGGGATCTTGAAGGACTACCTCTTCCACCATTATACCTTAACACCTGCTCAGATCAACTATGAAAGTCCTCAGGGAGCTGTAAAACTTCACTGTGAATTTTTTTACTGGGTGAGGTGCTCCCCTTTTCACACTTGAAAGGTTCACATTACCTGTTCACTGTGCTGGCTTGTTCAGTGTGCATTTTGCCACATGTGTTTGTGTGTGCCTCTCTGCCTGTTTCAGGAAGCAAGGAAGAGTGCTATTCAGATGAAAATCCAAGTTGTTTCACATGGAGCCAGGACAAAGCAGGATTTGCATTCTGTGCTCATGTCTGGTTCCTTGGCACTGATTAGGAAAGAGAAAGGAGCCAGAAACTGCCTGCAGAGCAGGACAGAAGGGAGTTGGAGGAGTCTGTTTGGCTAGTCCAGGCATGAGAGTTGTGGATACTGTGCCTCATCACCTCCTCTGACTTATTTCTATTCCAAGGATGAAGAAGGCTTGAAAGGTTGGTGATTTTCCCATGAAATAGATTCAATCAAAGATTCTCTTTCAGGGGGCAAATCAGGGCTGCTTAAAAGTAGTTCCCTGCTGCACTACCTTTTCTTTCAATAAGCAGAGGTACCAGGAGGGAATGGTAAATGAATCAAGCCTGGATTTCCATGGCTAACATGTATGCTTTCCAGGAATTGAGGGCAGTTAATAAATCTGAGATGGTTGCTCAGCAACTCCCAGGGTTGGTACCTTCTTTTATGCTGAGCTGCGGAATGCATTGGTTTTGGTTAATGTGTCCTTGGAAGAAACATTCTTTGCCTAGAGAACAGACTGACGTGACCTCTGGAAATGAGAGTATTGCTGAGAGCTGAATAAACTCACTTTCACAGTTAGAAAGCTTTTTTTTGTTTTCCTTTTCTCACAGCCTCAGGCTCCCAGGAGCTCTTTCTTTAGGAGTCAGATGTCTCCAGTTTCCCCTGTGTCCTCATGCAATAAATGAATGCTGTTTTTACAGTGAGTTTGGGTCGTGACAAGCCAGTGTGTGTCACAGGAAACAGCTTGAGACAACATGTCTGCATTTGAAACCAGGATTTTAACTGTATTTCAATCCAGGTGTTAAATATTTCAGATATTTTATTTATTGATTATTTATTTATATTACAGTATTTTTATACTTGTAAACAGAACAAGGTTTACTCTGTATTGCCATTTCCCTTAGATGTTTTTCAAAGCAACTCTTTATATGGAAGAGATTGCATAAAATTAGCAGCAGTTTCTTGTGTAGATACTTTCATCCCTGACTGTTGCTTTAGTTCTGACATTTGTACCTGAATGAATTCTTACTGAATTAGTGTAGGCTGCCAGTGTTATGTTATTAAATAGGGAATTATTATCAGGTGTTGCAGCAAAAAAAAACCAAACAAACATAAAATCAAAAAACAATGACAGCAAATATATTTTCATTTTCATTTTTATTTTTTATTTCTCTTCTTAGTTTCTGTAAGGCTCTGCAGGGAATCAGTATGTCTCTATCCAGACAAGTTCTATTTAACTTTCATGATAATTTGAAGTGTGTTTTTTCCACTGATAGAAACTGGCAGCTACATTTGGCTCTTGCTGAGAGTGTACTGTAAGTTTATGGGAGATATTAAACCTGGACAGGCACTGTATAGTTCTTAGCCCTGGATAGCAGAAATGTAAGTTCGCTAAACAGCAGCTCACATACGTTACAAATTTGAGCTCTGACACCTGGAAACAGAAAAGCCTCCACTCCATGTTCACAGCAGAGCTTCCCCCCCTCGCTTCTTGCCTGCTGTGGCAGAGCAGGTCAGCCAGAGAGCTGGCACATCTTCTTCTCTCACTAAATTGGGAAGAAAAATGCGCCTATGGGCAGCACTGTATTTAGGGAGGCCCTGGCTGCTGCCCTGGTGTCCCTTCAGTCCCAGCATGAGTGCAGTGATGCTGAGCTCTGAGGTGTGTGAGCAGTGCAGTGGTTTGCTGGCTCGTGGAAGGACAGTCACCTTGTCTTGGCAGCACGTGGCACAGTCCAAAAGGGCAGGAGGTGGAAGGCAGGTGAGAAGGGCTGTCATGCCAGCCCCACGGGGCTGTACCCGAGCCCTGTGACACAGGCTCACCTGAGAGATTGTGCTCTCTGCAAGAGTGAGACCACAGAGAGGGCTCTAACACCATCCTCCCTTTTCCCACCCAGTAACTGCAACCAGTCCACAGGGAAAGCAGGGAAAAAGGAAGTAAAATAACCAAACAAAAAGTGGAAACCCTTCTTCCCAGACAGAATTTTGCCTGGACCAACGAGAAAGCAGACAGGACTTTGCTCACAGCACTGTGTTGGAGGAGCCCAGGTGCTGTAGTGAGGAGTGCAGCTTTCAAGCTTACTTAGGGATTTGGGAGTTTCTGGAAACTCCTCTCTGTGCATGTAGGTGGTTCCTGCTAGTCTGAGGTAAACAGAGATCATTGTTAAGAGAAACTGAATTTGGTCTTGCTTTTGCATATCTGGCCTGCCCTAACAAAGGCAGTATGTTTGTATTTTAGATGTGGCACCTGTAGTGCAAACACAAGATACTGTTTTGGTTTTTTTTTAACTTGAATTCAGAGGCTAAGCAGTTGACTGGCCATAGAACCTGAAATACAAGCTTAAATCAGAGTTACCAGTTTCTGGGTTTGTATTTTGTTTGGTTTTGGTTTTGGGTTTGTTTCCTTTTCTTTTTTGGTATAGTTTACAAATATGATGTGCTTTATGCTGTTTACATAGTCCCAGGTGCCTCGTCGTATTAGTTTGCCTGCTACAGGATGAATGGCTGCTTACTTTGGGAAAAAAAATAATAATTAAAAAAATCAGTCCTCTTATTTACTTAAATCACAATTCAGAGACTTATCACTTTACATAATCAAAGTAAGTGTAGAAGATATTTTTTAAATGCTACAACAAATGCTGAGAAATTTACAAATTTTAAGCAGAAGTAGCACTAATTGTTTCTTATTTCTAAATGTGGACTGCAAATACTAGTTTACAAGTAATAGCTCTTTCTGTTTTCTCAAATTAGCCTTTTAAAATAGTTACTTTTGTAATACTACTCATTCTCAAGTTGTGTTTTAAATATTGCAGTTAAAATGGGTAAAATGCAGGTCCCTTTTCTCTGCATGGACTTTTGCACAAACTTTGCAAGACAAAACCAGCTTTGAACAAGAGCAAATCATGGACAAGATCAGAAAATTAAGTTGGAAACAAAGGAGTAAAAATACTGGGTTTGTTGTGGCAATGCCCAATGAGTTCTGCCAGCCTTCTTAAACTGCTTGGAGGATAAGCAGTAGTGGAAATCTTGACTCAAATTAATTCATGCTGATTGCAATTGTTCTTTGCACTTAAACCTTGACCCAAAAGGTGTGCCTTTTTGTGTGATAATAAGATCAGCCTCGTGGTTTCTAGGTCTTGAAAACAAATTTCTGCAGTATAAACAGATAACAAATTATCATAATGAAACCAACACTTCTAAAAGCAGACAAAGTACCAAGTCCACACAATTTGTAATCATACGAAAAGCTGTGGAAAGAAAAGGATCAGTACGTGTTTTGGGGCCCTGTTACAAACAAGGGACTTTGTTGAGTTTTGCTGGTTTCGAGCAAACAAACCTTTTTTAAATATTTGGAGAAGATTGAGTCTGCTTCCTGAAAAACTGGAGCCAAAGTCTGAACAGATTTGATTTGAAATTAGGTCATCAACTCTTAAGCAATTTTAATCATAGCAGGTAGGAATTTGTTTCCTTGTATTTCAGATTTCTGTAGTTTCCTTTTTTCCTTATAATGTGAGAAATAATGATCATGCTTCTTCATCTGTTAAAAGAAATATCTATACCTTTCATGTTATAGAAACAGTTGTGTATCTGGCTGCTGCCAGTTTTCTTACAACTGTGGCCAAAGAGTTCTTTGTGATTTTGCGGCTCAAAACTAGGTGCAAATGTAGGTAAAAGAGAAAGTTTTTTTGCTTCTTCAATAAAAATGAGGTATGGCCTTTTTTTTGTGTTCACTAAGAAGTATGTCAGTTAGGAGAATAAAGGACATAGTTCTGTACCATGAATATGACTGAGCTTCCACTGAACCTTCAGGTGTACCTGATTGATTTGTGGGGGAAATGGGAGGCTTGAGTTGCATAGTACGACTGAAAAATGATTGTGGAGCAAGCACAGGGATTTGTTTGAAGAAAAAGTAGATACCTTTACTAACTTCTTCCCTTTTCATATAAAGAGGACCCTGACAGAGGAGAAATAGTTGTTTCACACAAGGGCTGGCTGTTTCCCAGGTTCACTCTCAAGCAATGTTTAAGCAATTTATTGATACCTGTGAGTTGCCAGCACTGTTGTTTGTGATATTACTATGAGTTTTGCAATACCTTACTTCCCCCCTCCTCGCCTTTTTTTTTTCTTTTTAACTAAATGCTCCATTTCCTGCAGTTGAATTGTATGTGTTAAAACAAAATACAATCTAATTCTGCTAAGATTGGGAAAGGGGAGAGAAATTCAAACATTTTAGCTGACTGCATCCTGAAGAAAAATTGGAATAACTCAAAATACTGTCAAATATGAAATGACTTGCGGTTTAGCCTCGTATCATTGTTTGTATGCCTCATTGTATTTTGGTGATGTTGCATGATTGTTTTTTGGTGGTTTAAAATGATGTCTGAAGAGGAGAGCAGGAAAATGATTAACATTCGAAGGCAGACTGGATTTCTAGGGTGATGTATTAGTACAAATACATCCCTCTTTGCACTGACATGAAGTGTACACAACTGAACTGGTTCCTCTTGTCTGTCTGATGGATTGTTGCCTTAAGAGTAAAGCTAACTTTTCTGTTGCATTAAGAGGAGGGAGATTTGGCACAAAATAAGCCCCGTTTTGGTCCAGCTGGATCTCAGGTATCACAGGGACTTGGCACAGCTGAGTGACAGCCAGTTCAGCTCTCAGCATCAGAAATGCAGAGCCAGTGTGGCTCCAGAAGTCCAGGTGTGCTCAGTAAGAAACACCACAGATGCACAAACAGTGCAATTCACCATAAGTCTGGTTGTGACTAATGAGCTTTTGCAGCCAGATGTGGAGTCTGGTGGCATTCAATAACTCTCATGGCCAAGTACAAGATAGTGTCATTTATTGAGCAACAGAAATGCAGATTGTTACTGGATTGCTGGTGATAAATACACCATCTGAGAAGCTTGTGTGTATACACAAAATATGAATAATATAGATGGTGACAAAGATATTAAATTGCCAGATGGCTCTATAGGGCTAAAGTACGGTCAGAAATACAAGATTGCTTTTAAAATTTCCCAAAGAAGCACTCAGTATAGCTGAGTGTTTGAGTCCTACTTCTTAGGCATTCACAAAGGTGGGGTCTCCTTTAGCCTCCTGTGTCACTCTTGCTCCAGGAATGACACAAGAGCAGGCTAGAGGCAGTATGTTGAAACAGCAAAGAAGTTTTATTCCAAAGAACCGCGTGCTTTATATAGAGTGATCTGATACATTCTATTTGATTGGCTAGCTGACAAAAACACCTGTCTCACACATTGAGAAGAACAGAAAGACAAAGTAGAAAAACACCACCTGCAGATTGTTTATACTAACAAGTTACCACGTTCCTACATTTCCCTGAAAATTCTCACAAGCTGCTGTGAGAAACGCTTGTCGTTTCTCTCTCTCTCTCTCTGTGCCACGGCATCGACACTCCTGCCCCACTTAAGCTATATCTATATTGTTTTCTTTGATAGAGGGGGAAAAGGGAAAAGTTAAAGTTGATGTCATTCCATATTTAAGTGTACTTTGAGAGGCTACAGTCATACATGTAAAGCATGTACAGGTTTTAGTCCGTTAGCATGTGCAGAGGCATGAAAAGTAGTATTTATTTTGAGTTAGTGAAGCAAAAGTCAGCTTTTGCTCACCATTTGGGGCATTCCTGTGGCTTAGTTCCTGTTAGCTGCACTGTCTTAAACAGGGCATGATCACAACACCTCCATGCCACTCCACCCTTTGTTTCATGCCTCTCTTAAATTGATACATCAAGTTCCTTCAATGTTTCTGCTCCTAAGGTGTGTATGGTGAACTACAGCAAACACACGTGCTCCTTCTCACTGGACTTTGTTTTTCGTTCTTTTTCCCCACGCAGATTGAAGAAATATGCCCCCTAAGCTCCCAGTCCCCATTTTTTTCCTGTCAACCCAAGCATCTCATCTTTCAAGGCATTGTTAAGACTATTTAAGATGCTTTCTTTGGTTACAGAAGCAGAGGGATTAGACACAGGCCAGGGTGTCCTATAAAACCAAGGATGAATGCACCTGGGAAACAAAATGTAAATGAGAACACATTGTTCTTTTATGTTTATCACGTACTCCGATAATGCAGGTAAAATAAAGGGGGAAACCCATGTTTCATCAGCTTTGAGCCTTTAAATCAAAGGGATTAGATTTTCTTGTAATGGCCTGTGTTTTCTGACTTGAAAATGCAAACACTGTTGCCAAACACTAGCAGAAAGCTGCGAAGGCAGCAGGCATGTTTTCTATTTGTCATCTGAATTTCATACTACCAAGCCAGAATGAATCCTACTGGTGGAAATCCTAAGCTCTGCAAAGTCCTGCCTTAAATCAGAGTGGTGCTGCTATCAGATGAGAAGGGCAATATTGCCTTTCCTATTTCAGCCTAAAGTAAAATACTCATCCTCAGTCTGCAGCTTACACAATTAGCTTGGACTCTAAAGGGGCAATTAATTGAAATAGAATGGAGAAAATAGTTTGGAAACCAGTAGCAGTCTGTTGGTGTGCAGCAGCAGCAGCCAATCACAGAGGTTAATGCCAAGCATCTGCCTCACTTCCCTGGCAGACGTTGCCAGCCTTGAGGTGCCAATATTGGATCCCTTCCTAAAGTGTCTCCTGAACTATGAGAGAGTTGTGCAGTGATTGAGCTGGGGCAGAACCTCTGAGCTTTCAGTCCTGTGTAGTAATGTAAATAGGAATTACATAGCGTTGAAAGATTCTCAGTGGTTTCTGCTTTGTGGCTGGTGCTTCTTCTCCAAGAGCTGCTCAAGACTCTGTCAGCTGCACAGGTTTCTTTTGCCACTGCTCTGCTCCAGCCCACAGCTAAATTAGGTACTTAAAGTGCTGAAAGTGGTTAAAATTTATCTTCTGTCCCTTTTGCCTGAAGAACTATAGCAAGCTTTTTTTTTTTTTTTTTTTTTCCCCCAGCCAAATCCTTCTTTTTAATGTGGATAAATATTTTGTAAACTGAATGTGCTCAAAGCACAACTTCATGTGTTTTTTCTCTGTCTCCAAATCAATATTCAGGACTTTGCTGAAGGCAAAAGACTGTGGGGCACTAAACAAGAATTTCTCTCCACTGCTATTAGAAACAAACAGATTTTTATCTTAGGGTTGCTCAGAAGTTGGGGGAGGGGAAATGGTGATTGAGGGGAATTGCAGAGAAGATACTTATTTGACATCTTGTTATTCTGTCAGTCTAAGCTGAGCTTTGCTGGTGAACCTGAAATGAAGAAAAAAAAAAAACCCTAAGTTGTGTTTACATTCTTTTTGATCACAGTATATTTTTGAATATTAGTTATCTGCAGAAACATGCTCAGTGGGGTTTGGGGTATTTTTAATAGCAAAGATACTGTCAGACATGAGTGGATCAAATATATCCTTTACTGATGGTCAGAAACTGGAATTCCTGTTCCCTTAGAAAATCAAGAATTTGAAATTGCCGTTATATGGAATTAGAACACAGAGCTGAATTTCTGAATATCTTTGATTTGGGATGGGAAGCCTGTTTTGTGTTAGAAGGATGAATATTAGTTTTTAACTTTATATATGTATTTAGCTTGTAGACTTAGCTTTGGTGTTTAAACACATTTTACTGAAATTTTTCACGTAAGTCAAATTGTATAATTTTCAATTGCTTATTTCAAAACCAGTAAAAATTGGTAATTCCTGAAATTATTTCACCTTTAGAACAATTTTCATTAAAGTGATCGAACTGAAATCAGATGTGGCTCTAATTGGTTTGATAAATGCAGAACAAACACAGATACTTTGTAGTAATTCTCTTTAGAAGGGCCATTTCTCAAAATGTTTTCAGGTAGCCTTTTAAAAAAGTTTAATACTATCACAGATTTTTATATTAAGACAATGATGCAGAATAGTGCTGCAGCAGTATTTGGAGTTTCACTTCCCTGGCAGATGACCTTCTTTTCCCAAAAACTGAGGATCCCTAGTTGTGGGGAAGTTATGACAGGGAGAGAAGCTTGGGTGCTAATGTCCTGCATGGTGGTTTTCTGGTCCAGTCTCTGTGTGACAGGGGTGTGAGGAGTGTACCTCTGCCTTTGGAAGTAAGAAGAAAATGAATTTGTCCTGTCATTCATTTTTGGTAAAGCTAGCTGATGGTAAAGAGGCACATTATAGAAATTATAAATATTATACTAATTCTTTTGTCAGGTGGAGTGACTGTCATTTATCCCTCAGGTTTTCATGACATGACAGAGGTACACTGAAGTTTTAACCCTGTGTACTAACCTATGCATAGGAGTAAATTTGTTACTTTTTCCAGCAAGTCCAAGAGATTCTGATTTAATTTAAAACAATTACTTTAAGGCTTCCATGTGCAGTGATGCCACTGCACAGGCAGGGAGGGTGGAAATTGCTAATAAATAAATAATAACATCTTTTATATTTTATAAATTGTATAAATGCCTAAATGCATGGCCCTGTTCAGCAGTGCCTTCAGAAGTGGACTGCACTACTGGGAACTTGGGAACAGGAGACCCCACTCACTGCATTAGCGTTGTGCTGTCAATTGCTGTGGGCAATCCCCGAGAAATATATTCAGGCTTGGCTCAAGGCACTTCTAGTGTTGGTACCTCTTGTACCTGTGTCTGGCTGTATAAATTAGATGTTCCTGCTGTTGCCCAGAGAATTTAAGGAGAATAGATTTTATTTCTTGCCTTTCTGGCTCTAATTGCTGATTTAATTTTGTTTGGTTCATTGGTTTTTAGTAAAACTTGCTGATGGTAAAAAGGCACATTTTATAAATTGTAAATATTGTACTCACTCTTTTGTTTTCCCTCTTGAAACAAAGGATGAATGTTCTTGTGCCCTTAATTAATGAAAGACCTTTGGTCTAGGAGCCTTGTATAATTAGGTAATCGTGGGCTTGTTTTCAGTTTTAGAAGGGACTTCATTTTATCCACGAAACCCCCGGTAATTTCATAGAAGGAGGAAATGGAGCAGTGTTTTCCCTGTGCAGGAGCTGTGATTGTGCACATGGCCACAAGGAGCCAGTGCCTGTGTGTGTGGGCTGGTTACACACTGGCTGCTGCACACAGGTCATGTTTGAGCAGCTTGTGAAAGGCAGCCTTGGCTGAGCCTGCTGCAACGCCGTGTGCAGAGATCAGCAGTGCCGGACGCAGTTTGGAAAGCACGAGGGATGCCAATTGGTGGGAAACATTTAAACTGGCAGGGAGAGCAGGTAGCTGAGTGCAGCAAGCAGCCTACAGAAGGATCACAGGTTGCATCTGGGATTTCCTGATGAATGCCTAATAAGCACATGGATTAAACGGGCAGAACTCTTCAAGCTGTTGTAAATGTAGTTGAAAGAAGCGTGGCTTGTAGGACACCAAATAACTGCACTCGTGAAACCTTTTTTTTGGCATTGCAATATTTAAAGTCCAGAAAAATAATGGAGAGAAAACTGGACAATAAAATGAAAAGGGAGCTGTCCTACTTAGCTACTTTAAACGACAGAAACATATCCTTGGTGTCTATTCGTAAGCAGCAGGCAGCTCGTGATGTGCCTGAACTACTGATTATTGGTGAAAAGTCCAAGACGGCATCTCCGGTAAAAGCCAGCAGTAACTTGCAGAAAGAAGAGAAACTTTTGCAGAGTTACTCCATGGGAATGACAGAAGTCAATACAGATGAAAGGCAGGTCAGTGTCTGTGTGTGTGTGTGTGCATGTTGGGAGGGAAGTGGTGTTTCTGAACTGGTAAATTTAAAGCAAAGCATGTTGGACATGGGTTGTATATTAAAGGAGGTTAAACCTTCTTTATCTAAATTGTCTCGATCCCCAGCATGGATGCCAGCCTCATAACAAGCAGTACAAATGCAAAGTCCTCTGGGGATCCTCTGAAAATCATCTTTGAAATGAGATGTTAATGATGACTTATGTCGTAGAAGCTAATGAGCATTGCTTCAGCTCCACCTCTAATAATACAGAGTAGTGATTCTTAGGAAGGAAACATAATAGCTTTTTTCCTTTTGAACTCCGATTGCTCCAGTAGTTTGAAGAAGCTCATACTAGTTTGGAGTGACAGAAATTGCAGAAACATTAAAAGGTCCTTATTGTAGGTAAGTAGTTTATTTATATCTAGTAAGTGGGTGCTAGTGAAGTTCTTGATAAATACATCTGTGCAATTTATTTTTTTAAATTCAACGTTGTATATAGCTGTGGTATTTTTGGAGATTAACTGCTGTGGTGAAGAGACTTAGAAAGATCAATGCTGAAAAAAACATGAGGTTTATTCTTTTAAAAGAGTTTTGCTGTTTTAAATGTATGTACACTGAAGTAATGTAGTATGGATCAGTTAATATTGTGAATATTTAGAGAAAAGAAACTGCCAGAACAAAGCTCAGTTGGTTGAAGCATGGTACTAATAATGCCAAGGTGGTAGGTTTGATTCCTGCATGACACATTTGCTGAAGAATTGGACTTGATGATCCTTGTGAGTCCCTTCCAACTCAGAATGTTGTGTGATTCTGTGTGTTCATGTTCTTTGAAACTACGTATGCTTAGAATGGCTCAAATAGTGTCAGACCGGAATGAAATAACAGCCAGAAGAGACCAAATATACCTGAAGGCTTTTTCTGTCTCAAGTTACTTCTTGTATTATAAATGTTTGCAAGAAAACAGTCATGACATAAATGGATTTGTTCTACCAAAGGATCCCTTCTCTGTATTCAGTTCACTGGGATATATAGGTTGCTTGTACTGGTGCTGTGAAGAACATCACAAAGAGGTTTGCCTTGTTTTAAATCTAAATTAGAAACATTTCATTTACAGCAAGCCTTTCCCCTTTCCCATAAACCAAATTTGGTTTACACAGCTCCCTTTAATTTAAAAGTGCCTCTTAAGGTCTCTGAGGTTTGTTGACTACAGTGTAGGTGTCATTTCAGTAAGACTGGCTGCAACTGCCTAAATATTTCGCTATCATCTGTACTGTTAGAGAAGCCTGATGCCAGATGGGAAATAGCAGTCTCTTGGCAGAAGCATTGGTAAAATCAACTTAGTATTTTGGAAACAAAAGCCTTATAAAGGCTGCTTTGTAGTAATAACCTCATTGAATCTTGACATTCAGGTTTAGAAGGTGTTTTTTCCCTGGTTTAAGACTCAGGAACTGTTTGAAAAATAAATTGTGTTGTTAGTAGTGCAGTAGTCAGTAGCTACTGAATATAGTAGCTACTGACATTTGTTAAGCTTCTTTTGGGAGACAAGGGGAGAAAGAACAACCAGTTATGATCTAATACATTTAAACAATATGCTCTAACGAGATGCACTGAAAAATGTTAAGGAGGATGAGGATTGAATTTCTGGCTACTCTCTCTGCCAGAGTGCTGCTGTTACTGGCAAAAAATTGAAGACTCGTGACCTTTGATGGTTTTGTGGCTTCTCTGCCCTCATTTTGTTGTTCCCTGTCTGCCTGTAATAAACTGGGAAACATCTGAAGCGTTTAATTATGAGTGTGTGGCTTTTCAGTTGTCTGCTGCTGCTGCCTGAATCCAAAGCCATGAATCATGCGGTTGTGAAAGAAGGAAGTAGGGAAGGTAAAACACAGATAAGGTAATTCTTCAGCAGTTGTGTGCTCAAAGGTAAGAGGGCAATAACTTATTTCAGCCCACAGAGGTACAGGGAAAAGAGCAGCCCAAAACTTCAGGACACAGTGGATGTGAGGTGCAGTGACCTCCAGCATTTGTGGATGAGCCGGCAGGGAGAGGCAGAGGGGGAGGTGCTGAGTGGGCCAGGCCCCAGTTGATTGCCTGGCATCACTTTGAGGAGGCTGGTGCTTGAGTTTTAGGATGTGAAAGTTGCCTTTCACATCCCTGCAGGCCAGGCAAAGGAGGGCAGGAGAGCAGTGCCAGGGAAGGGGGGAGAGCCTTGCTGGATGAGCAGAGAGGAGCAGGGCTGTGCTGGATCTTGGCGTGGGTGATGCTCAGGGAGCTGTGGAGTACTCCTGTCACAACCTCAGCCTCGTGCTGCAGAGGCCAGGAGTGTTATGCTGGCATTTTGGAGGTGGCTGCACCTCTTGGGAAGGGGAAACAGGTAGAGGGATGGCTTTCCTTGTGATGGGCCACCCCACGAGGTGACCATGAAACACAGCAATGGAGGCAGCATGGGGACTGAGCCAGGGGTGGCTGGTGGCTGGGCTGGAAAACCAAGGAAGGCACAAACCTTAGCTGAAGCCAAGGAAGGCACAAACCTTGTTGAGTTCACAGCCATGGTGTTGCATCCATTCTCAAGACACCAGTCACCATGTGTGCATGTGTGAGAGTGGTCTTACCCAGTGCCATGGTTTCCTTGTCTTTGGGTTTTTTTCTGAGTTCAGTTTTTTTTTTTTCTCAGATTTATTATGTATCCCTTCACTGCTTGAACTCTCAGCCTTTGCATATTTGAATGGGAATAGCCAGAAGAAGCCTGTTTTGGGGCACTGTGGGTCAGCATGATGCCTCTAAGAGCAGCCCTCAATGGGGTGGGTTTGCCCCACCAGCCAAACAGACCATGGGCAAGGACTGCCTTTTCCAAATGAACCTGCCATGAACTCTGGATGCTGTGATGCCAAGAGCTCTGTGCCAAACCAGGGCTCAAGACTTGGTGCCTCCAATCCAGCAGCATCTCCCTGCCCTGCTCCACCTCCATGCTTTCACAAAAAGTTAGTCCAGCCCCAGGGCATATTCCTGTTGAATGACCTTCCTGCTGGCTGGAAAGGGAAGCATGAGCCTCTGCCTCTTCCAGCTGTTCCCAAGCCCTGTTTTGTCCCAGGACAGGCATGAGTGCTACAGCTCCTGTCTGGGACATCAAGGGTTGGTCTTCATGCCTTGTTTCTTGCTTTGCAATCCTCATACTTGGGCTTGGGCTTCAGATGCCACACTCCTGCACATTTGCTACTCATCTTGGGTCTGGTTCAGAGCTTCTCCTCTGGATGCAAGTGTTTTCCAACCACTTCTGGTGCTTTCTTTAAAGTACCCTCCATCTACTACTGATTCTGTGTCAATGACTTCTCAGATTTCTTCAATTTTTTTGTATTGTTCTTATGAGCTTCATAATTTCTTTGTTTCTACTTCAGAGCAGAGACTCGCTCTGCTGTGCGCTTTCAGTTCCAACTTTTACACGCAGAAAAAAAGAAGGGAAAGAATTGGCATCACTTCATGTGTAATTATTTGCATATTCTTCACATAGATAACGTAAAAATATGCATGAGATTGGTAGAGCAAACAGACTTGGTGTATACCTGCCCTTAAAAGTGAGCTGTTCTCCTTTGGTGTGGAGACAAAAGAAGTAACCACGGCCAGTTCTTTCACACATTCCCTTCTGGATGTAGAGTCAGATGCATTTCCATTATTTTGTTCATATTTCTCTCTGGGCAGAAAGTAGGAGAAGAGGCAATACCTGAGACTCCCAAGCACATTTTTTGGGCATTTTTGGTGGTGATTGCTCCTCTGATCCTCTTGCAGATAGTGTCTCTGAGTTGCTATACAGCCTCATAGATGCCATTTTGTGTGTGGGTGTCAGCTGGTATCAGGAAACCCTTTTCTGAGACCCAGCATGTGCCTGAGGAAATCTATGGACACATTTCTGTATGCCTCATCTTTGTCTCCTAACACAAATCTGCTGTTTCCCTCTTGTCTGGTGTAGAAATATCCTTCTTGCAAATACACACATATATGTATTTCTGCCTATTCTGTTTCTGGGGATTTTTTGGAAGCTGTTAAAAACAATACTAAAGGCTTTGTAAATACTTTATTTGTAATTTTATTTTGGGGGCAGCTTCTTCAATGTTTTAGCACTTGTGTGGGTTTTTTTATTTTTGGGTTTTTTTTTTTTTTTTTTAGGGAAAATAAATTTTTTCTTTTTTTTTTTTCCCAACNTTATTTTGGGGGCAGCTTCTTCAATGTTTTAGCACTTGTGTGGGTTTTTTTATTTTTGGGTTTTTTTTTTTTTTTTTAAGGGAAATAAACTTTTTCATTTTCTTATGTCCACATCCCCTCTCTCTTTTTTCCTTGTCATTTAAAAGATTGTGTGCAAGGATTTTTCTCCTACGGAGCATAAGCATCTGGTTTTGACAAGTGACAAACAAAATATTTTTGCCAATTCTTCTGAACATTGGGATAGCTTTTTATGCAAAACAAAAAGCAGTGTCCAAGTTTTGAGGTTTCTGTGGCTTACAATGCATTGAAATGGTGGAACCACTGTCACCTGCTTTTATGTTTTTCAAAAGACTGGATAATGAGAAATACCCTCTAATCTTTTTACATGATTAATTTGAATTGCTTTTATGTCACGGGGTACCTAGGAAAACTGAGACAGTGAGCATGGGGGTGGAGGGAACACAGTGGAGGACATAAGGCCTGTGATGGTTCCTGAGTTTCATCTGCAAGTGGTGGTCGGACAGGCAGTGAAGCAGAGAGTGGAGGATGCTTGTCTCCTGCACTCATGCTCTTTTTCACCAAAGGAGGCAGAAGGCAAAATACCTTTGTCCAGTGAGCCCAAGTACATGCACAGGGTGAGCTTCTGTAACTGCCACACAGATTCCACTGGGTGTTTTGATAAGAACAGGCCACTGTGAGCAGTGTCCTTGGGGCACTGGGGACAGGGAAGAGGGGATGACAGACAATGTTCACATAACGCTTCTTGAAGCAGTATTTACAATAAATGGGAGTTTGAGTTTAGGCCACATTTGAAATGTAGTGGTTGGGAGACTGTTTTCAGATGGGTTTTTTTTCCCATACACAAGGCCAGGTTATTATTTCAAATTGTGGGAAGTCGCAACTAGGAGGACACAAGAATGGGGGTGTCTTGGTTGTCTGTATGATGCTCAAACAGGGCACCACCTTTGCAGGGAAGTCTGATTAACTGCTAATGCTTTATTTTGAAAAGAGGTCCTTGTGGGACATTTCCATATATGTTGGGGATTTCACTAACTTATGAGAAGTGCGAGGAGTCCAGTGTCCTGGGTACTCCCAGGCCTATGGGAGGAGGGGACAAAAGGGGATGCCAGGACTAAAATATTCCTCTGACTCTTTTTCCCCAGCATCCATGTGCAGCCATGAGGCCAAGCAGAGCGGGGTGGGGGGAGCAGGAAGGCGAGCTTGCTGTCAGGATAGTTGAGGGGCTGCACCATAGTCTTGAAGAGCTGAACTTGTTTATTCTCCTCCTATTCTAACAAATACAGTTTAGAAAAGGTTGAAAGCAAATTTCTTGTCTTAAGTTTTTGCTGTTTTTGTGACCCAAGACCTCATTATTCCCAAGCTGTCTAAGCGTGAAACAAAATCAAGTTAATGAATTTTGAATACTGCATCAAATGAACTGGATTCAGTCTAGTGTTACTAAGCAGCCTAAATGCTTCTCATCCATGCTGTGGTGTTGAGAAAGAAGTTTTCTTGTGGGTCATAGGAACAGGATCTGCACTACTGAGCCTGATCCAGTGGGCCCTTCTCCAGGCTCTCCCTGCAGTAAATGCCCAGCATCAGGTGTTTTATTGAATGTCAGAGAGCCCAAGGCTTTGCAGGCATGAGAATAGAATATCCTAGTAGCTTTCATCTGAATCTCTAGTATTTAAAGTTGCCTTAAATCATGGACATGAATTTTCATGTTCTTTCCATGAAATCTGACAATCTAGGACTTGTCCCTGCCTTTTTCAATCTTTCTCGTTACATGGCTCCAGCAACTGGAGCTCTCAATACTTGTTCTGTAAGAAGCATTAGCACTTTTTTTTTTTAATATTTCATTTTCAATTGCATTTGAGTGCATTCAGCTGTAGAGTTCCAGTATTGTACAGCCCGTGATCTGACTGAGAGATAGTTCACTTCTGGCTGGCCTATTTCAGTACTGGCCATCCTGAAAATCAGTGTTGGATCAAATCAGTGACTTACTGTAGCACAATTTAGAGTCTTAGGTACCTCACAAGCAGGTAAATAAAATAAAACCATAGTGAAAATATCTGCTTACAGTTCTGTGTCTTTCAAGATCTTTGTTAGATACAGATTTCAAGTTAAAAGTATTATATAATAAATGTAGACAGCCCAAGCCTTTGTGTGTGTGCATATAGCTCTTCAAATATCCTGCACCAACTTGTTTCAGGCTTCTGGAAAAGTCATGATTCTGTTTTCTTGGGCTTTTTGGTTTTCTTTGGTTTGGTTTGAACTCCTCCTGGGAAGTAGCAAGTTGGCAAAACTGGGCCAGTTTATGACCTTTTTGGAGAGGCAGCCAGCACACTCTCTACTGTGACCCACTGTGCCAGTGACAGTGTGCTCTGAAGAGTGGCTCAGGCTGTGTGATGGAAGTGTCCTGTGGCTGCAGAGAACTCAAGTTTTAAATTACTTGGTTGGCATAGAAATATTGAGTCAATTCTGCTTTTATATCCCTAGTCAGTATTTTTTAAATTGCTGCTCAAGAGACTGTCAGAAGCCTGATTCATCATCATGGGCATAACTCCCTGGTAATATATTCAAAGTGTAAAATAATGTTGGAAAGGGTTTTGCTATATAGACTAACTTGAGAGCACCCTTGTATGTGCTTGAGAGCATATGAAGTCTGTTGTTGCTTTTACAGGCCTGAGGATACATGCATTTATTTTTACTTTTCCACTTTCTCTTTAGGCTTTGTCCAACATCGATTCTCCTCCTGGTTGTGAGCTGAAGCCTACGATGAAACATAATTTTGCTTTTGACAACATGGGCTATGAGGAGAGCTCTGAAACCGTGCCCTCTCCACCTTCCCAAGAGCATACTGTGGTAGTCAACATTGTGGGAATGACTTGCCAATCATGTGTGCAGTCGATAGAAGGCCGAATTTCCAAGGTGAAGGGCATTTTGAGAATTAAAGTCTCCCTTGAACAGAACAATGCTGTTATCAAGTATCTGCAGTCGGAAATAAGCCCTGAACAGATTTGCCAGGAAATTCTGGATATGGGCTTTGACGCCAGCATAGCAGAGGAGAAGCTGACAACGGCAACTGTAAATTTGCCAAGCTTGAAAGAAGCAGTAGCTAAGCTTCGGGTAGAAGGCATGACATGCCAGTCCTGTGTCACCAACATTGAGGGAAAGATTAGGAAACTGCACGGTGTAGCAAAAATCAAGGTGTCACTTGATAACCAAGAAGCAATTATTGCTTACCATCCTTACATCATTCAGCCTGATGACCTCAAGAGACACATCAGTGACCTGGGGTATGACTGCACCATTAAAAGTAAATCAGCCCCTTTGAAGCTGGGTGCCCTTGATCTCCAGCGCTTGCAGAATGCAAACCCCAGGGAGACACCTGCAAGTCTCGAGAGTGCTGGGCTGGATCCACTGGTCCCCAAGATGGGTAGCACAGCAACAGTGACTGTACAGATAGAGGGCATGCACTGCAAGTCCTGTGTCAGAAACATTGAAGGAAATATATCAGATCTTCCTGGCATGAAAAGTATTAAAGTGTCTTTGGAGCATAAATGTGCTGTGTTGCAGTATAGCCCAGATTTAATCACCCTGTCAGCTTTGCAGCAAGCTATCGAATCCCTTCCACCTGGAAACTTTAAAGTAAGCCTCCTTAGTGGTTCAGAAGCAAATAAAGTAGCATCTCCCTCAGGTGCTTTCACATACAATGTCGTCAGACAGCCACCACAAGGCACGACACATACAGCTGTTATTAAGATTGATGGCATGACCTGCAATTCTTGTGTACAGTCCATAGAAGGGGTCATATCACAGAGGCAAGGAGTGCAGCACGTGGCAGTTTCTCTAGCTGGCAGTACTGGCACCATACACTATGATCCAGCTGTCACTAGTGGAGAAGAGTTAAGAGCTGCCATAGAAGACATGGGATTTGATGCTTCTGTGCTGACAGGTAACAGTGTTTTTTCTTCTGTGGTAGCGTGCCAAAGTGGGTCATGCAGTGTCTGCATTGAGATTCCTTTCTGGAGAGAAACTCTTAAAGCATCACATTGACATTGTCTCTTCTGAATGTCTGGCCTGATCCAACCTCACTTAGCAAGGGAGAGAGGTTTCAGCTGTAAAGCACCTTGTTTCAGCCCTTAATAACTGCAGCAGTGGGTGTAAGAGCTGAGTGACATTATGGAGCCAAAAGGTCTGAGGTACAAAGCCTTTCAAATAGCTCATCCCCTTACTCCCTGAAGTAGGTTTCCTCCTGTGTCTACAGGTTGCTGTAAGTAGATCTATCAACCCAAATGTTTACATTTATGTTCCAGAATACTAAAACCTACAAACTTAGGAAGTATCTTTCATTAAATACCACTTTTTACCTAGCTAAAACCTCTTTTTAGTGTCTTTAGCCTTTGACCTTTATGTCTTGAGTATTGTTACCTGCCTTACTTCACTAAACCTTGCTTTAAGCAAGGTAAGTGGCAAAATGCAGGTACTCTTCGATGGGAACAGCTGCTCTTACATTGCATCAGTGTAAGATTTGTAAGATTGTGTCAGTTGCATCAGTGTATGCATTTTGTACATGTGCTCAATGTTTAAAAGGTTGTTTTGATGCACAATCTCCTCTCTTGCAAATTTTGAATGTGGAAATTTTCACATGCTTCAACTAAACATATTTGCTTTGAAATACTGATGTAGTTCACCTGAAATTAAGTAGTTTGATCACAAAAAACCACATCATATTCACTTTTCTCATGGGTCCAATCCCTCTGAATCTGTGGTACTAGTACAAATGAGGAGGGCCCTGTATGTCGTGTTTAATTATAATTTGTTTGGCTTATAATTTGTTGATAGGAGAGCTTCCACTCCATCTGGAAGAGGAGGGATCCTCCTGTGTTTAACATGTTTGGAAGCAACTCCTGCTCCTTTACACAAACCTCTGCCCAAGGGAGGTAGTTTGTGAACACAGCTGGAGCTGTTGTGTGTCTGTTCAATATCTGGCAAAGAATAAAAATGTTTGCAGGAGGCCTGTTTGTGTTCAGGTCTCAGGGGTGCTTCCAATACTCATTTTGCAGTTCTTGCAGTGTGAATACTGTGCCATAAAGAGAAACCTATTGAGAAACGTGTTGTTTTCCTTATTTGAGATGAAGTGATATGAGTCCTGCATAGATGGCAACAATGACAGAATGGGTATGGCTGGACTACATTCTCTGTGCTGGATAAGGACCCTCTAGATACCAATATATCTTTATCAAGTGGAGGTAGCTGACAGCTCTAGGCATTGAAATTGGAGGGAATCATTTGCCATCTGAATGTAGAAAGCTAGTTCTGTAGAGTTAGATGGTCATGCAAGTGGCACTGGTGAATATGTATAAGCATAGTAACAGCCTATATTATTTCTATATAGAGACCAAGATTAATGTGTCACCTTCTAAACAGCTGTGAGTGTTTGTGTGGTTGATAAATGTGACTTGTTTGTACTTTTGAGTCATCCAGTCACGCTGTAAATAGTTCAATGTGTTGTGCATTTATTCAAGATACCGCCACTGGAGAACACAGGCGCCAGCCTGGTGCCAGCAAAGCTGCTGTGCAGCCTCGAGTTCCAGAGCCTCACCAAGGCAATTCCTCGGATGCTCTTCCAGACAGTCCTCACCCTGATGGGTCAAACCAGCTCAGAGGAGCCACAGAGGAAAAGTGTGTTTTACAAATCACAGGCATGACCTGTGCATCGTGTGTGTCTACCATTGAAAGAAATCTGCAGAAAGAAGATGGTAATAAATTTAAGATTCCTATAATGAGTCTAATGATAGGGGATGATGGGATGGAAAAGATGTTCTATGAGATTAATAGAAGAGGCTGTCATACAACATCTGGAAGTTAAACCGACTTAATGCTCTTTCTTAGTGCTAACGTAACTATGTCACTGTTTAACTATCCTATTGCACTGGTGGGCAAACATGATGAACGTACTTGTAGCTGGTTGTAAAGCGATAAAAAATTCAAATAACACTGAAGACAAGAACAGAGAAATGGTTGTCATTTAGTTTTCATGGCCTTGTTGGTTTACAAAGCAATCTCCTCCAGAGCCGTTGAGGGCTCGGGCATGCTCGGGCATATTTGCGCAAGCAAGCACAAACAAACGTATGGCTCCACTGCCAGGGTAAGCTTAGGCACAGTGGTGTTTACTGGTCTAGAAGTCTGCAGGCTGGGGCTGCCTTTCCTCTGGCCATGTAGAAAATTAACAGATGAGCCTTAGCAATGTCTGATTTCATTTGTGTCAGCATGCCTTTGGGAGGTTTTGCTTATTGATTACTCTCTCCCCAGTCTCCCAGTGGTGGTCTCACTGCCTCGATTTAGAAATCAAAAAAAAGCATTAGCCCTTCAAAACAATTTTTTGTTTTTTTGCCTTGTGATCTTTATGTTCTGATTTTCAATTCTAAATGTACATTTATGTGGGCTTTTTATTTATTAAAAAATAAGGACGGGTAGAGAACAGGAAAATAAAAAGGCGTAGCATTGTGCTGTGGGGCTCCTTCCAAACTATGAGAGTCTAGGGTAGATCTTTCAGCAGTGGATGTAAAGGTTGCTTCCAAACTTCCTTTTTGTGGCATTAGATCACAGCAAAACTCACCTCCTTCCCTGTGTAAATCTTGCAATTCCTCTCATTGCTAAAGGGAAATTCACTGTGACTGGGTCTCTGTAAAAACTTTGCTGTTGTGACTAGGGAGCAACACTAGAAGGAGGCAGAGAGAAATCATTAGGCTTATAATATCTCTAAGTTGTTACAGTCCTCAGTGACAGTCACCTGTAATATTTTATTTTTCTTTCCCTCAAAGGAGCTACATTATCTAATATTTTTGTTATTGCCACTGCAGGAATTGTTTCAGTGTTGGTAGCACTGATGGCAGGTAAAGCAGAGATAAAATACAAGCCAGAACTCATACAGCCTCTTGAAATAGCACAGCTGATCCAGAATTTGGGTTTTGAAGCTACCATCATGGAAAATAATGCAGAAACAGAAGGGCAAGTGGAGCTTCTTGTAAGTCATGTGTATTTGAAATTATATGTTTGTTTTGGAAAAGTTGGGTCTGGAAGACTCATTTTCTTGCAAATAGCTTTGCTTGAGCAGTTGTGGCTTCAGCAGCTCAGTTTTGGCTGGTGACACTATTTTTTTCATAATTGCTGAAAAGACAAAATCAACTTGTCTTAGAAGAACCTATCCAAAAGCACTGAAATAAAAAGTGATAGTTCTATGTAAAGATTAGACTTCTCTTAGCAAGCAGAAATGAAACAGAAGTTTCCCATTAAGGCACTTTAGTACAGGCTCTGAGTAACAGAGAATTTGTCAACAAATACCTATTGCTAATGTTAAGGACTTTGCATAGAGGTCTAGGAACGTTGGGTAAAATCAGTAAAATTAGTAAATTGCTTATTGAAGGATGGATTCCTCAAATACTAATTTTTATTCTCTGACAGATATTTACTGCAAGACAGAGAACATCAGTCTGCTGCTGTGTTAATAGATCAAGAAGTGGTAACATGCCTTATTGAAGCCACAGGAAAATTTAAGAGAGATGAAGTTACACATGCAGAATTTAGCTCTGGCAATGTTGATAGAGCCATATTAGTTATACTTTAACAGTTAATAGCATGTCTGAGTGCTACCATGCAAATACATGGCTGTGACTATATCTGCTGTCTTCACAATTTTATAATAAAAGTGGATAGTTATGTTCTCAGCTTTGTATCATTTAAGACAACTCTATAAAACCTTTACGCTGAGGCCTTGTCTCGAGTACACCCACAAATACTGGCTGAATGTGGGGGATTGCTAACTACCCAAAATTGTCTTTTCTTTAGATTACAGGGATGACTTGTGCTTCTTGTGTTCACAATATTGAATCCAAACTCATGAGAACAAATGGCATATTTTCTGCCTCAGTTGCACTTGCAACTAGCAAAGCTCATATCCAGTTCGATCCTGAAATTATTGGACCTCGAGATATTATAAAAGCAATCAAGGTAGGCTTTGGAAATTTTTTATGTATAGACAATTACATGGTGAAATTTAAAAGGAAATAAAGCAGCTGATATTTGAGAGGTTTCACTGATTTTGTAGATGCCATAGTTATTGCCATGTTTTTATGCTCTTGTGGTGAGGCTGCTGTGCTCCACAGGAATGCATAGGCTCCCCAGCTGTTACTCTAAAAACATACACTAAAAACTACAAAATGAAGCTTTTTTTAATCTTTATCAGGCAAAAGTGTCATATATTCATTTATTGGAATTCTCTGTGTGTAGGATCACGGTCATTTCAATGAGTGCTGCTAATTCAGAAAAAAAATACTTCTTTCTCTTGACAGTGTCAAAGGCTGTAAAAGAAGTTTTGCCAAAGCTCATGCCACAAGCATTACATATCTCTGCACACACTTGCATCTATTCCCACATCTTTTTGAATGGAAACAGCTTGTCATACAGCCTGATATTAAATGAAAAAATCCTGGTTTACCTGTAATCACAAAGATCATAAAATTGACTGTTTACCAGTAATCACACAGATCATAAAATCTACTGTTATGATGGCCCAGATATGGACAAAACCTTTTTCTTTTTTGTCCCACCAGAAGGGAAGAGATCATACTATATGAGGTGCATGCAGTGAGTAGTCAGGAGGACAGCAGAGACTGTTTGCCTTCCATGCTCTAGAGGTTTTACTCAGAAAAGCACTACTAGAGCACAGAAATGATGCAGCAGCAGTTACTAACATGTTAACTAGTAGACTGTTCAGTCTGGCAGAGTAGTTCTCTAAAGCATACTTTGCCACAGAAGCATTTCATGATGCAGGTAGGAAGTTTTCAGTGTATTGTTCTTGCAAGTGTGCTTTGGGTTTTTAGGGTGTTTGGGCAGGAGGCACGGTTCTACTGTAGTAACTCACCCAAGTGACTCAAAGCTGGATTTTTGCTTGTATTTGTTTCTGGGCTGCTTTGCCCTGCAGTTTGTTGTCATATGGGTTTAAACTAACTTTAGAAACATTAATTTTCAACTTCAGGTGTATTTATTAAGCTGTAGTGTTAGGGACTTGCTCACAAGGTTGCCTAGCTGCCAGTGGCTTGTGCATTTTAACTTCCTTTGTGGTATGTCCCATATCTCCTGATTATTCCAGTGAGACTGAAAGAGCATATATTTTCCTTTAGGAGGAGTGCAGTACAATTCCACCTCTCAGTGGAAGCTCCCCATGCCTAAGAACTTGGATGCTTACTGCATCTGTACACTGTGTTCATGTATAGGTACCTGAAGTCTTTTGCAGTCCAAATTTTGAGTACTAACTGAAATATCCTCTCATTTTGGCAGAATCTAAAAGTAAATAAGGGGTTGGAATTTATTAAACATGGAACAGTGTCCTTTTCTGACATTTCTTCTAAAAGTAGTGTCATTTAAATGTGTTGTAAGTAATATGGTTGGCTTCATCAAACTTATCTCTCCTTCCGTTTCAATAAAAAGGAAATTGGCTTTCATGCTTCTGTGGCTAAAAGAGCTCCAAATGCACATAACCTGAGTCATAAAAAGGAAATACAGCAGTAAGTATTTCTTTTCTCTCTCACTAAAGAACATGTCTAGATCATATCTTGTAACTCTACTCCCCCAGCACTCTTCACAGTTAATCACATTATTCTTGTGTAAAGCATATTGAATTTTACCATTCGCCATTTGGTTCAAGTACTTTTATTACTTTAATTAGTTTTGGTTTTTAACTGCCAGAAGTCTATACAGTTAAACATGTTGCAGACACTGAAGCTGCTCCAAAACACTGGGTCTTTGCAAATATCCCAAAGCTGTGTGTTAGTACAGTGCTAATAACCCCAGCCCTGCACTACCAGCACAGCTGGGCCTGAGTGGGGTAAAAAACCCATGGATTTACAGTTTTTCTTTTTCAGGTGGAGGAAATCTTTCTTGTACAGCCTAGTGTTTGGTATCCCAGTTGTAGTCATAATGATTTATATGCAAATACCCAATGGTAAAGACCATGGGTCTAAGGTGCTGGAACAGAACCTCATTCCTGGATTGTCTATTTTGAATCTTCTCTTCTTTATCCTGTGCACTTTTGTTCAGGTATGTCCATACTACTTCCTAGGGGTTTGCTTCGTATTCATCTCCCATTTATGCAATCTGATGTGATAAAGACAGAAATGGAAAGATTGAGTGGATTGGGCCAGCCCTCATGTCTGTACCACCTAAGCAGAACAAAATGGCACTTTTCTGCAACTTATCCTTTCTGTATTTACCTATAGCTCTTCCTCCTGCCAAAGTTGCATCAGATAGTTTCCAACTGGAGAAAGTAATATTAAAATAAAGACATACCTGATCATCTGCAAACTAATTGGGTAGCTGTAGGTAAATTCTTTCATTTTCTATGCCTTGTTTACTTTGCATTGCTGAGGAAAAGGATGATATTTGCTGGTTTTGAGAACAAGGAAGTGTGAATGAGAGGATGTCAATGGAGTCAGTCCCCTAGCAGACCCGAAGTTATATCAGTATCAACTTTGCTTGGGTCAGCAGTGCCTTCCCTTATGTACTACATGGCTTTAATTCTGCTCTGGGCAGTTTTATGTGCTCTGTGGTTACTGACCTCAATACGAGTCTGTCCCTGCTCACACCAACAGTTCCTTGGGGGATGGTATTTTTACGTACAAGCTTACAAGTCACTGAGGCACAAGACAGCCAATATGGATGTGCTCATCGTACTGGCCACGACGATTGCTTATCTGTATTCCTGCGTGATCCTGATCGTAGCAATCACTGAAAAGGCAGAGACAAGCCCTGTCACTTTCTTCGACACTCCTCCGATGTTGTTTGTGTTCATTGCGCTCGGCAGATGGCTGGAACACATTGCCAAGGTAACTCATCTTCACACAAATCTTGTGTATTTATCAGAGGAGTAGAATAAACTCTTCAGAGGAATTCTGAGTCAGCTGTTTCTGGTGTCGTCTATAATATGAAAGGTTGTTTAGAGTTCATTGTGTTAAATACTTATCTGGATTTATATATCTCAATGTATCTTAAGCACTAATCTCTTTTTTGACCTTTTTTAGGGTAAGACCTCAGAAGCTCTTGCTAAGCTTATGTCTCTTCAAGCCACAGAAGCCACTGTGGTGACTCTTGGACCTGGCCACTCTATTGTCAGGTATGTATTTATGAATCAAAATCCCTTCAGCCTGCCTGGGTCACAGACTAGGCTTGATCCAGTTAACCTGAAAGCTGATGGCATAAGTAACCTGCCTGTTCTACTTGTGTCTTCTGCAGGGAGGAGCAAGTACCTGTTGAACTGGTTCAAAGGGGTGATATTATAAAAGTTGTTCCTGGTGGAAAGTTCCCAGTGGATGGAAAGGTCATTGACGGCAGTTCTATGGCAGATGAGTCTCTCATTACTGGTAACTTCCCTTATCTTACACAAAGAAGTGAAATCTTCTGGAACTCTTTGTTACAAGAAAAGAGAGCAGACCCAACCTAAACACTGCTGTCCGAATAGCCACAGGATGCTGTGGCTTAATGGATGCTGTGGCTGTGTAATCTTGAATTCAAATCCTGCATCTGAGCACACTCTAAAAAACAGAAGGTTTTCCTCTCAGTCTGGCCACTTACTAACCTACTGATGGGATGGGTAGAGTCATAACAGTATTGTCATTTTTCCAGTGATCTGGCTGCAGTTTCCCCTGGAATGTATTTGTAGAGATGGTACCTTCTCAGAAATAAGTTCTAAAGGAAGATGTGGAAATACTGAGGAGATGCTGGAGTTTGTATGACAGGGCTCTCTCAATGAGCAAGGAAGGGGAAAGAAAGCCTCAAAATTTGATGTTTATTAAGGGACACAGGACTTTTTTACATCTTCTGGAATTTTAATTTCATTTTGTAAATATAGTAAGGATTCAATGCATTATACAATTCTTATAAATAAAGTAAAATATATAAAAATTTGCATTGGCATTGGATTACTTGTTCTAGTTCTGTTTTTACTTTACTTGGGAACAGGGACATCTTTAGCTTCAGGGAACCAGTTGTTATCACTACCACTAAAAATAGAGAAAATAAAGATGTTCTAGAGCTAGTATTCTTGCAGAGGTAGCAGGAGAACAGGAGCTTTTCCACAGAAAAAACTTTCTGGTCTTTGAAAACTGAGAGTTGTGGAGATGAAGACAGATTTCTCAAACTCCCATTGCTATGCAAGGTGTTAATGGAGAAATTCCTAGAAGTACCTTTTCCAACCAATTTGCTCCTTGCCCTTTTGTGGAATGGTATACTGAAAAGTTACAACCAAGGAAACAGTGTTTGCTTTGAAATTAATCCTATAAGAAGGTTTATAAAAGTATGACACTACAGGTGATAATGGTGAAGACATTATCCCTGTCTTCACCAGACAGAGATACACAGTATGTGATTTCTGGTCATTATTGCTTACCATACTGATTTTGCTACCATAGTACGAGCTGTGTGCTAATGGATTATGCTGTTAGGGGTATTGGCTCATTTATTCTTACCTTTTCTTTCCAGGGGAACCTATGCCAGTCATTAAAAAGCCTGGGAGCACAGTGATTGCTGGTTCTATAAATGCACATGGCTCACTTCTTGTTAATGCAACTCATGTTGGTAGTGATACCACTCTAGCACAGATTGTGAAATTGGTGGAAGAAGCTCAAATGTCAAAGGTAAAAATAATGGAGCAAGAAACCTTCACAGATTTTGATTGAATAATAAAAAGATTCTTTCTATGTTTTGATACTTAACACACTTCAGCAAACTGTGTTTTTCCAGAACTATTGTGTATTTTCATGAACTCTGCATATTTATGTGTTTCAACCATGAACATGCAAATAACTGGGTTTATTTTTTATAGGCACCCATCCAGCAGCTGGCAGATAAATTTAGTGGATACTTTGTTCCATTTATCATCATCATTTCAACTGTGACATTGATAGTATGGATCACAATTGGTTTTGTAAATTTTGATATTATTAAAAAATACTTTCCTGTAAGTAGTTTTATTATTATAACTGGATTTTTGTGTTAGGATGTCTTCCAATGTAATTAGCATACTCTTTCTATATAGGGCTTGATTTTATAATCACCCTGAGAGGAGCTCAGTTGGTTAGATAGTAATGCCAAGGTTGTGGATTCAATCCTTGTTTGGGCCTTTTACTTTAAGAGTTGGACTTGATGACCCTTGTGAGTCCCTTCCAACCCAGAATATTCTGTAAATACTTCTGTAAAACATGGTATTTTCTACACAGAGCAAATAATAACAATATTTAAAATCTCTCTGCAGGTATAAATATATTTTTGCATTTACCCCTTAGTTCTGCATGGGGTTCTTACAAATGGAAATTATTGGCAGCATTTCTGGACTAAACGTGATCTGTAGCTGCATTGCAAGGAGCTGAGCCATTCCTGTTATGTCTGAAATTTTTGTGGGCGTTCCTGTTTCTGATGGCAGATTATTGGTTTTGGCTTGAGAAAGAAGCTGAGCTTCTGTTATCTTTAGGATGTGTATTTGCTATGCTCAGCAACTGGGGGAATCTGTGTATCTGGAAATAGCGTTCTCCTTTGCTAAGCTTTAAAGGAAATTCCAACAAGTTGTGTTGACATCTGGGAGACTCAGAGCAGAGACAAACATTTGTATGCTTAAGCAGCAAAAAATCCAGAAAATACTGCCGTAAACAATTCATAACATTGACCTTTCTTTAGCATTACAGTAACAATAATAGATTGATTTCCTGTACTGAAGTTTTCCAGATAAATCTGTTTTCTGAAATGACTGTACACCTGTTATCTGCAGCTGGCAATCTTACATAACTTTCTTTTTTTTTTTCCCCCTTCTCTTCCCTCTTCTTGCAGAATCATAGCAAAAACATTTCAAAAGCTGAAATAATACTGAGGTTTGCATTTCAAACCTCAATCACTGTGCTGAGCATTGCATGCCCTTGCTCTTTAGGCCTGGCTACCCCCACAGCTGTAATGGTGGGCACAGGAGTGGCTGCGCAGAATGGTATTCTCATCAAAGGTGGAAAACCCCTGGAAATGGCACATCAGGTTAATAGTTTATTCTGTACTTTTGTAGCTTACCCAGCTATTGCTATATGAAATCTAATTCCCCAGGAAATCCTGCATGTCCAAAGAAAGACTCTGGAAAGTTGTTCCTTCTTTTT
>VZRH01008421.1:610706-773939 GCA_013397555.1 Urocynchramus pylzowi | reverse complement strand
CCCAATTGATTTCTGCTCATGAAAGTTAGGAAGATGAATCAAATCTTTTTCCAAGTAGTCACAGCAAAGTGTTGAGAGCCAACATACCCTACAATCTCATGACTGTGAGGTTGCTAATCCTCTTCATGCTAATCCTCTTCGGCAAAAGAGCCAATAATCCACTGAGGTTTTTTCTTTCCTCTGAGACCTGTTGTGAAATGCATATTGTTCATGATCAGTAGTTTAAAATGTAAAATGCAAGGAAAAAAATTAATTATTTGAAGTTGTTTTAATGTATAGACAAGAAAGACAGAAGGGAGGCAGAAAAAAACCCTCAAAGACACAAAAATTATGCAAAGAGGAGGAAGCGGTTGAAGGAGAAAGAGGTTTGATACATCCACAGCTGCTGAAAAGAAAATTAATCAAAACCCTGCTGTGATAGGCTGTGTTAGACATATGCAGAATATTTTAGGGGAGGAGGATGGTAACAGCAAGTTAGTCAGACTGAGAAATCTTGTTCTTACTTGACCAGAAGTTTTTCCAAGGGCTCTGGGAAAAAAAATGAAAAAGACTGCTAATTAATGCTAGAAGCTTTTACCTTTTGTTTCCAAGCAAAGCTATGGTCAGCTTATGGTTGAAAATTAGGTGACCTCTTGGATTCTGCAAGGTTGGTGTGTTGGAATAGCTGGATATGGAATAAGTGCCTACTTTGCTGAGTTTGTGGGGTTTGTGTTTCTCTCTGCTGTGTTTATTTTCAGGATTAGAATTGACTTTATCTTTGGGTTCCAGTAAATGTGGGGCTGTGTTTTTTGGTTCATTTCTGATTCCTCAAGACCCATTGGCCTGGCTGACAAGTGATGGCTGAATTTGGTGAATAGCATGACATCGATTTTCCTTAGGTTATTGATTCTTGAACTTCTTGCACCCTTTACATCTTCTCTATGACCAAATCCACTTCCTGAGTCCTCTTTCCTCAGTGTTATTGTTAATTGTTTAGAACTGCATTCAAAAAAACCCTCTTTGCATCACATACCTTGTGGTAAAAGTGATTAAGGTGCCATTACATGACTCCTGCATGTGAATGCATGTTCTGTCCTTAGTGTATGCATCTCAGTCCCACAATTACACTGTTGTCTGAGATCCTGATATGGGCACAGGATGATCTTGTAGCTTTATGAGGAATGAATAAGAAAGTATAAGGAGACCTGCTGTACAGATAGTTCAAGTTACCTAGAGGAATCCCTGCTTCTGTAGATTTATTCTGTCTTTGTGTGGATATAGTCAACTGTTTATTGAAGTCTTGACTGTACTTATGTGCCATAAACATACAAGCATCCCTGCGTTTGCAGGGCTTAGGCAGTAACTGTGTTGTTTTCTTGCAGATCAAGACTGTGATGTTTGATAAAACTGGGACCATCACCTATGGAGTTCCTAAAGTCATGAGGGTGCTTTTGATGGGAGACACAGCTGTGCTCCCCCTGAAGAAGGTACTGGCTGTTGTTGGTACAGCAGAAGCCAGCAGCGAGCATCCTTTAGGAATGGCTGTCACTAAATACTGCAAAGAGGTATTTAACCTTCCTATTTCATCCAGGGCCTGAAGGCATCTGTGAAAATGCAGCAACGTTGTATAAAATGATCAGGTCCCAGAGGAAAGGGCCTGCCTAAACAGTAACAGACTGGAAATCTGGGAGATTGTGGATGCACGTGGTTGTGCATCTTGATCTGGACATTACCAGAAAGTGTGTTTATCTAAGCTGTGCTTTTCTGGGAACAATGTGGAGTTCTGAAGAAAGATCTTGCTAAGTTTATCTTGAACAAATGAGAAAATAAGGAATATATGCAGGAGGAATACTTATACTTAAAATAACATCATGAAGCAAATGTGTGTGATGACATTTCATATTATCTGACTATAGTCACTTCTATTAGTCACTTGCTCATCTGAATAAATTAGGCAAAAGGCTTTAAAGCTTGAATATTAAACTGTAATATTTGTGAGTTTCACAAATTAATTGATTGATTACTCAAGTCTTTGCAAATATTACATATCCTCAGAGGTCATTTATATATGTCATGTGTTCCTCAAGCTTCAGGGAGAAGTAAAACACAACTAATAGTAAAAACAGGAAGCCTATGTAAAGAAACAATTTATGTCTGCTAAGAAAAAACATTAATTAATTTATGGAAAAATAATTTTTAAAATATATCAAATTTGCTAGATCTTTCTAGCAATTTACTGAATTTTTATCTAGTGATAAAATTTAGACGTAAAAACAAATTTAAAAGGAAAAAGAGAATATATGCAACAAACAAATTGCCTTTCTTGTATTTTACATTTTTTATCTAAAATTTGATTTAGTAGCCTGACAGTTCTGTAGTCATCCCATGCAGCAGTTGTTACTGGATCATGGCTTATATGAATTGTAATGCTATACTGTTGGCTGATGTTCTTACCACCTGCCTTGTCATCCCTGTGTTCTAAGATTACTGAAAGTTGTCCAGAGACAACTCAGAATAATTTGTTTACAAATTAATGTTTTCTCAATTTTTTTTTTAACTCGTGGAGTCCTGATAATCCCTTTATCTCATCTTGAAGGTATTCACTTCCCTAACTCAACAGAAAAACCCAGTTTCCCTGAAATCCAGACAGATCCTTCCAGGAATTAGATACAGTTTTTCACTGTACTCTTACATATATACAAAAAGGTCTGATCCACCACAGGTAGTTGTCTGTGAGATTGATTAGAAGTTGCATCTTTTATAAGCTGAGTGGCTTAATGTTGAACTATTTCTCTTTCGTTCCTAGTCTTTGCTGAAGTCATGAACCACCAATCTAATTTTTTCATCCTTGAACTACCAGAAAAAGCTGTTCCTTATGGTTTGCTGTTGCTAGGGCTGAGGCCTGGCTGTGATCTGTATGGCTGCCCCTTTCTAGAAGTCTAAGCCACAGCACACCCAGACCATCCTTATTTTTAGTTCTGTGCTACTGATACTCCAGGCTAGTTTTCAGTTGGTCAGTCATTGTCAAGAGGAGGAATGAGACTTCTTTTTGGCAAGAGTTATCTGATATTTGTACTCCAAGTGGGCAGCACAGATTGATGATGGCCTCTGGTTACATCTTCAGGAGCTTGGCACTGAGAGCCTGGGATACTGCACCGACTTCCAGGCAGTCCCAGGCTGTGGTATCAGCTGCAAGGTCGGAGGAGTTGAGGCCATCCTTGGCACAGCTGAGGAAGGTCCCAATAAGCTGAATGCTAACAGGAGTGGGGACAGCAGTGCTCTTCTGGGAGATGATGGAGTTATCACGCTCTTGGAATCACAAGGTAAGTGATTATCTGCCCCTGTGCTGCCCCTGTGCCAGCTGCAATGTGAGGGAGAATGAATCAACAGCACCAACCACCTACCAGACTATGTACAAGAGAAAGGTGGATATGGGGCAGAAGAAGGCCAAGAACAGGAGGGACAAAAATTAAAAATTTTTGCCTTAAAAATTGAAGCTCTCTCCACAGCTCTTGATGTCTCTCTTAAAAAGAAGAAACTTAAATGCAGAAACTTAAATGAGAATTAGGTACAGTGATGGGTACTTGACAATTCCATACAATACATAGACAATAAAGCATACCCAGCAATGTTCCTTTTGGACAGAAGAATGGTTCAGCAGACAGCATTTTGTTTCCTGTTCATGTACCTCTAAAGGCACTTAATTTAATAAAAAAAACAAACTCAAACCTATTCAGCAGATGTAAAACATAGTGTTCTATATCTGAAAACTTATTTTAGTGCCTGATATTTTTTATTAGGCCTGAATAAATTCAGGTTTGTTTCAGACTCCCTGCATGCCACTTTGCTATTTTGTAGTGTAGGAGAAAGAAAACGTATTTAAAGCCTTCCTTAAGGAGCTCATCAGTTCTCTTCAGAAGGCTGTGGTGCTCTTGACCTTTTTGAGAAAGCTATTAGAAGAATTAAATAGAATGAGAACTTCAATCATCAGAACTGTGCCATTTGTGATTGGTGCTAATTTAATGTTTTCTCACCTGCTTGTGTGGTTCTTGTGAAGTTGGATTGGATTCATAATGAGATGCATTGTTTGTTAGAACTACACTACTTTTTTCTTGTCAGAAATAGCTTTTATATTTGAAAGCCATTAGTTGTGAGAACAAAGCAGGATGACATTAACTAAATGTGCATACTGTGCTTATTCAGAGAAACAATGCCAGCTGACAAAGGCAAACACGAGCAAGTGCTTCCATTAAGTCCATGACGCAGTTTTGTGTGTAAAGAGGCACAGATTGAGTCTTGAAAGAGAAAACTTTTATCAGGCTGACTTCAGGCAGTGCCTCTGCCTAACTTGTCTTCCTCAAACATCTCTGCTTGTGTACACTGCCTTTGAGATGCTCATTTTTCTTTTTGTCTGCACACAAAGGTCCGTCAGCTTCTCAGAAATACTCGGTGTTGATCGGAAATCGTGAGTGGATGCGACGCAATGGCTTGAATATTGCAAATGATGTAAATGATGCAATGACAAACCATGAAATGAAAGGACAGACTGCCATACTAGTGGCTATAGATGGTAACTGTTCTTCCTTTGAGTGACTTAACAAATATGAGTCAATCCTGCTGCGGAACCGATGAAAACAATCTGAAGCAGTTGATCACTGGCTTACTGTCAAGAAACTACTAATCTTTTAGTGCAGAGCTGATTGTGAACTGTGAAGTATCAAGGTGTTCTTAAAAGAAGCATTTGCCACACAACAGTGTTTATAAGGTTTTGTTGTGTAGTTTTTAATTTAAGAATTAATTTCTGAACCCCCTGTTGTCTAGGATCATTGTTCAAACAAGCAGTGACAATATGGTGCCATGTCCAGTCCTTAATTTACATCAGTTAAGGATCATGGACCAACTTATCAGATCATTGGTTTCAAAACATGCATAAATAAACATGCATGAATAGACATGGTGATTCATTAGATCAGTCAAGTATAATAGCTTAGACTAAACGAGTTTTGCCAGTGGGGTTCTGTTCTGTACCATGCAGAAGGAGATCCCAGACAATACCTTGACATAAGAAATGATTACAATGGTGATAGATTGCCAGTGCACCTGTGATCTTGAAATAAGGCCAGTGATTCATTTACTGAACAAATATTCTTGGTGCTCCTAGAGAGCTATTTTGAAAGGCATTTGCTTGTGAAGGAAGTATGGATGCACCTTTGAGCCAAAACACTGGGAGGCAGATGGGAGACTTCTTAATGAAAGCAATTAATTCTAGTAGAGATCCAACCCTGAAAGACTAGGGGACATAAATACACACTCTATATGCTTCCTCTTGGAGGAGTGGCTTTAACATCTGACCTGGGCACAAATACCAACACTTTCTCTTACCCACTATCATATTTGTCCATACCATAAAACATAGAAGTTAGGCTTGTTTAAGAGTTACTATCCTCCTCGTCTTCCTGATCCCTGAATATCAAAGGTGTTTATTGTTTGATCTGAAACAGGCAAATGATAAGAGGAAGAGACCATAAGTGAGAAAGCTGCAGACATGAGTGTCAATATTGCTCAGAATGTGTTATCTCACAAGCTGCCACAGTGTGATGGAGGGAGAGCTCTGTTCTCTTGGTGCCACTTTCCCTCCCACAGCTCTGTCTGACAGAGGATGTTTTCCTTGGTGCAGGTGTGTTGTGTGGAATGATTGCAATAGCAGACACTGTGAAGCAGGAGGCAGCCCTTGCTGTGCACACGCTGCAGAGCATGGGAATAGACGTGGTGCTCATAACAGGGGACAACAGGAAAACTGCAAAAGCCATTGCTACTCAGGTATCTGCTTCTCTGTGTTTCAAAAAGCTAAATTATAAGGTTCTAGACTTCCTGTTTGCCCTGGTGAATTTGAAGCAACAGCTTCAGTTTCCCTGAAACTGCAGTTTCCCTGGATATATTAAATGAATAATAAATTTTTCTTGAACTGGACTGAAAATCAGGTCAACTCCTATGGCATAGTAGAGGCCAGTGGCTGTGTTAAGATCCCACTGTAGACATGCAGTCAGTACTTCTCCAGGGTAATGGAGTTTCTTGCAGTAATTGGTTGCTGAACTGAAGCCTCCTGTTTCCCTTCACTGAAAGGCAGACCTGTTTGGTTAGTGATGAAGGAAAGTTCCTTGAAGATCAAGTCCTGGTCACAGTTAGGCAATTCACAATGTGGATTTGTCATTATCTTAAAGGGTAACATACCAATATGAATTATTGCTAAGAAGCATAGCAGTCTAAAGAAGGTTGGGTTTATGTGAGATTTGCCCCATCTCAAACTATAAATGAAAAGTCAGATTCTCACTCTATGTTGCTATGTTTCCACCCTCTCAATCTTTCTTTCCCTCTTTCCCTTTGCATTGGTCTACTTCTAATCTTACCATGTGCCACTTTGTTTTCCTCAGGTATCCCTCCACACAGCTGACTCAGCCAGCAGTGTGGTATGCATGTTCTTCTGTGACCTGAGATTTGTTTTGTTTCTTTGTGTGATGCTTTAATCCTCCTCCTATTGGCTTTCACACTTTTGCTTTTGTGTTCAGTTATGATAAAGTGCTTTCCCACCCAGTTTTCTTTGTCAAGGGAAAAAAAGTCTTTCAGAAACAAGCTTGAATTTATGGTTCCAGGAACACAGATGAATGTTTTAAACAAGCTTAGTTTGTCTCAACCTACATTTTCATTGAATTTTTAGAACATACTTTCCAATGGAAAGAAATGGTAAGCAGTTTTAAAAACATTATAAAATGTTACTTTATAAAAGGTAAGAAGAGAGCTTCTAATGTGGTGAAAAGCTGCTTCTGCCTGGTGAGGCAGCCAAACAAAGGGCATTATCCCAGCACTATCTAATACACTCATCTGTTTTTCAACACTAGAGCCATTGCTAGTAGCTCCACATAAGTTATCATGTGGATGGGTGGAAGCATTTAGCCAGCCATCTGCTTTATTTTTATAATCTCCCTGAGACCTGCACATACTTGTTGTCTCTGTGTTTCCCCTGCTGTAACTGCTTGATCATACATGGTTTGTGTGTTGCATTATCTTCTTGAAGGCTCTGCAGAGGGATCTGCACAGCCTGGAGTGATGGGCTGAGGCCAGTTGTGTGAGGTTCAAAAAGGTGAAGTGCCAGGTCCTGCACCTGAGTCACAGCAACCCCTGCAGCACTGCAGGCTGGGGACAGAAAAGCTGCTCAGCAGGAAAGGACAGCAGCCAAACATGAGGCAGAGTGTGCCCAGGTGGCCAAGAAGGCCAATGGCATTCTGGCCTGTATCAGCAATAGAGTGGTCAGCAGGACCAAGGGAGTGGTTGAGTCACCACCCCTGGAGGTATTTAAAAGACAAATCTTTATTGCTGGGGCAGTGGGGCTCCAGAAGCCATGCAGGGCATGAAGCAAAGGGCCAAGTATGGTTTGCCAGCATCTCTGCAATAGGAGGGTGCTGTTATCAATCCTCTTCTTATGCCAAAGGTGTGTTGCTCTTCAATTTTCTGTGTAGCTTGCAAATATTGACTTCACCAGAATCAGTTTGGTTGATATTCCTGTTTCCCCTGCACCCAGAACAGCAAATGGCTCTTCCTTCCAGCATGAAGCATGTCATCAATGGGGTGTCTTTCTTTGTACGTAGGTTGGGATCAAAAAAGTCTTTGCGGAGGTTCTTCCTTCTCACAAGGTTGCAAAGGTCCAGGAGCTCCAGGATGGAAAGAAGAAGGTGGCAATGGTTGGTGATGGAGTCAATGATTCCCCTGCACTAGCCAAGGCTGATGTTGGAATTGCAATTGGAACAGGCACCGATGTTGCCATTGAAGCTGCAGATGTTGTTCTTATCCGAGTGAGCACTACAGTTTTGGCCTGTCCTCTTTTATCATTCACACTCCTCACTTTGGTTTAGTTTTCTGAAGACTGCATGTGGAAAACTTAGTGCTCTTCTGTCTTGCAGAATGATTTGCTGGATGTGGTTGCTAGTATTCACTTATCCAAGAGAACAGTTCGAAGGATACAAATAAATCTGATTCTTGCCTTAATTTATAATCTGCTTGGAATACCCATAGCAGCAGGTATGTGACTGCAAGAGCTCAGCTTGTCAAAGACAGCAGCACAGTTGATCTCTGTGATGCCTCTTATAGGATTGATTACCTCCTCAAGGAGCCAAAGATAGGTTCCTAGATTATTTGAAACTTGGTAGAAGGAGTGTGAAATAAATGCATTCTTTTTGTTGTTGTTGTTGTTTTTCCTCTTTGCTTGCCTCTTAGGAATAAATACTTCTAGATGAAATTAAAACTATGCTCTTACTTCATATAGCAGTACTTGGGGATTAGCTCCTGTATATTCAAACCCAGTTCTAATCAGATGTACCATCCTACTTCTGGGTGTTCCATTTTTTATTTGCCCTGAATCACACATTTTCTCTCCTACTGCTTGTATTCTTTATGCCTCTGTCAGACATTTTCTCATGCTCTAAATTCCTACTTAAAACTTACTTCAAATATTCCTTGTTTTGTTTATAAGTAACTTCTCCCTCCTTTTCCTGTACTCCTGCCATGTCTTTCTGTTGCCTTTGCTGTGTTTGATATGTGCAGAATATCTGGAACAAATAGTCTAACCGTGTGGCTGCAGTCTTGTACCTGTATTGGTGCAAAGGTCATCCCTTGCAATGGAAGGGACATGCTCAGTAATAAGTGAGTAAATACATATATTGATCTAGTTGTGTTTCTGGAGGTCTCAGCAGGTTGTGTTGTAGAACTGCTGATCTGTTCTATGATATGCAGGGGTGGAAATGCCTGTGCTGGGATGAGCAGCTCTGGCTCATGTCCATATGTTTTTTTGCTAGGTGTGTTCATGCCTGTTGGCCTCGTGCTCCAGCCTTGGATGGGGTCAGCTGCAATGGCAGCTTCTTCTGTGTCTGTTCTGCTGTCTTCACTGCAGCTGAAATGGCAAGTTGTCTTGTGTTAATCAGCTGGGGAACTGTGGCAGTACTGAGGCTGGGACTCAAGTGAGACACCCCTTTGGCTTTCTACATCTAAAAGTACCTGAAAGTCCATTAACTTGGGATTGCTCTGTCTAATCCTTGGCTCCAAAAGAGACAGGTGTCACTATTATGAACTTACCTGGACTGAGACAGTATGCAGTATGCTTTAACTAGCAGCTAAAAGTGTGACTGGATGTCACCTGGGACCATGTGGTGGAGATCTAGCTCAATACCAAGTAAAGTAATGGTCAGGAGGTTTTCCTGTGAATATCAAATGAACAATTAGTTTGAAAGATAATTCTCCATAATGTAACAATAGATTTTTGAAAAAAAAAAATTTGTACCAAACTGTTTGGTTTATTTTTTTGTCTATTTAAATTAGCCAGAGGGAAACGGAGAAGCAGTGTATTTATTCTTTTGCACCTTGCTGCAGATAAGGCATCTTTCTTCATTCTTTGGGAAGCAAACCAGTTTCTGATCTACAACAAGATTTTTCAAGTTCTATTCATTTCAAAGCTACATTCTTTGGGTCCCCTTTTTGGTAGTTACATTGGACCTCTTCTTAACAGCATAGAAAGCAAACACCTTTCAAGAATAAGAATTTGTATGGTGTCTGAAATTGGTTCAAATCTTCACATATTTTTACTGTAGCTGGGGTCTTCTGTACGTTACAGTGGAGTATAAACTAATTTCCTAAATACAGGAAATCTGTCACTACATAATGTTTCTAATCCTGCAAATGCTCACTGAGACCACAAGACAAATACAGTATAAATACAAATGGCATACATACACGTCTGTTTGCAGAATCAGCCCTGCCACTACAGGATTTTCATCCTAAAAGGTTTCAGTGTGTAGTTATCCAAAGGATGAGAATTTCTGTAAAGGGATTCCTTAGTTCTCCATTTCTTTTCACCTTGTGCTGATTGCATTAAGTGTCACACACTGTTTTGGATGGATATTGAGAACCCCCTAAAAATATTTGGCTTCAGACTTATGGAAGCTGTATTACAGTATACACTTTAGGACAATAATCCTTCCTGATCCTTCAGATGAGGTGAACAGAACTTCATGTTCCAAAGAACACAATGGTGCATATATATGTGAAGAAGACCACACATACTTGCCATTGTTGGGATTTGACTTAGTATGCATTGAATCAGAAAGTGATTTTTGCATCATTGAGTCCATTTACCTGTGATTGCCTTCTATGAACCTTCTAATAATTCAGCAAACTCATAATTTTTATTAAAGAACCTTACTTTGAGAGTCCTTCTCTTTTATTTTATTGAAATGTTTTAATGCTGTGTGACGAGTGCTCTTAACTATTCAACACTGTGCCTCAAGGGCATGGAGTCATAGAATCATCTTGGTTGCAAAAGACCTTTAAGATCATTGAGTCCAAGCATTAACTGGCACCACCAAGTCCACCACTAAACCATGTCCCTAAATGCAACAGTAGAGTGCTCAATCAGTGGTATATGGTCTTGAATGACTGAAAACTCAGACCAGAAACATCTTGAGGAATGTTCTGCATTTCCCCATCATCCTCCCTTATCATTCTGTGCTTGTCTTCGCTTGAGAGAATTGTCAGGCTCAAAATTCAAGTAGTAATAAAAATTATTATTCTGATTTTTGAGACCCTTACACTCTTAGCACCACACATTTTAAATTGTTTGTGAGCTATTAAATAGGAAATTTAATTTTAACATATGTAATTAATCTATAAAGTTATTTTTTGTATATAAACACTTTCAATACATTTAGATTATCAGAAGTTTCTGATTTGTTCTAGTGCCAGATGCTTCTACACGTTGACCTCTTGTTGTTAATAACTTTTCTTTTTCTCTTCTTAGTTACAAGAAGCCAGACACAGAAAGTTACGAAGCACAAGCTCAAGGCCACATGAAGCCACTCACTCCTTCTCAAATCAGTGTTCACATTGGAATGGACGATAGGAGGAGGGATTCTTCCAAACCATCTCCTTGGGATCAGACCAGCCAGGTGTCCCTCTCTTCCTTGGCTTCAGACAGGCTGCCGAGACGCAATGGTTTCATCCAGGAGGAAGGGGGCAAGTGGTCGTTGCTCATAAATGGAGCTGATGAAGAACAGTACATCTGAAGCTCTGGACTCTTTGTAAAAGGGGGAAATGTTCCTCCTTTTTTGTTTAAGGGACTGACTTATTTCATCAACAGCTTCAGTGTTGTAAGTGAAGTATTCCTTCAGCTCATAAGACAATTGCAACTCAGCTCAGTGTTGGGTTGTATGGATTGTGGATTTTTTCAGGTCACCAGTTATTTCTAGTTATGGAAATAATCTGTGCCACTATAATGAACTGGCTTGTTTGCACACAGCATTTGGTGAAATAATGTAAAATTGTAATTTTCAGAGTCTTAAAGAATTTCTCTGTGACTCTTTGCTAGGAACCAAATTTCATACTTTTCACTCTTTCAAACTTTATTACTTCAAGACCACACAAAGCAAGAGTATTTTCAGAGCTGCCAAATATTAATTTGTGTCTAAATGAAATTAGCAATGGCATAAGGAACTCTGTGGTCAGAAGTTGAATTTTTACACAGAATCCTAGCTAGTCATGTCACTGTGAGAACTCTGTATTTAGGATTCATGGCATCTCCTGGGACCAAAAATGCTTTGTTGTTTCACCTGCTTCAACTCTCTGAAAGGTCTTTTTCAAAGATTTTCACGTGCTTTGAAGTATTGCATCCTTTTGATGCACATTTCTACTGTTCTCTTTGATTTTCTCTTTTGCTCCATATGAGGCCCTTTCCCCTTTTTCTTGCACAAGAGATCTTCTAGGAGTTATCATTATGTTTACAGGTATTCCTGTTTGGGACAAACTCCTTTAAGTCACCAGGAACTTTTCCATTCCAATTGAAATCCATAAAGGCAGAACAGTTCCTGGTCCCAGTTATCCAAGATACCTTGCTGGACCCCAGGGAGTTCCTTAGAGTTGGGCAATTGTCTGTCTCATTCCTCTGACACAGTGAAGAATTTATGCCAGTGTGAGCAAAGGTGGTATTTACCTTGGTATGACTGAGCAGAACCAGCACTGTTGTGACTCCACCATAGCTGAACAGAGTTTATTGCATAACCTGACCCCAGCTTGCTGGTTGCTTAAAATGCAGCTAAAATTTTAAATTATAAAGGTGGAAAAATGGCCTTTAAGTGGGATTCTGTTTGCCATCATATGAATAAATGACTAAGAAAAATTGTAATTTAAATTTGTATTTATGCTTTGCATTGGTTTTAGTTCCCCTCTGCACTTCAATGAGAAATCAAAGTGCTGGACAACAGGTTTTTTTGCTTTAACATCTTTACCAAAGCTTCCACTAACTTCATCCCTGTGGATGAAGTTTTCAGATTCACCCCTTAACACTTTTTAGAATCAGGACAGTAGAAACCAACAGCTTTGGTGCACTGGATCCAGCTCCAAGAGTGCTGTGTTGTCCAGCTGTGGGACTGATGTAAGCAGAGTTTTATAGTCAAATTTAGAAACTGAAAGAGGAAACACTTTGCTAAACAACATGAAATAACTACTTCTTTTCATTGACTGGAATATAGAGCTGTTTCTAAAAGGGGTTCAAATCCTGCTTCTCCTAATGTAAAAATGAAAAACAAGCCAGAGAGGAAAATAATTGTTCTTAAAGCATTGGATGGGTCTTCCTATTTTCTCAGCACTGTCTTAAATATAATTACAAATCAGTTTTAAAACTCTATATAAGTAGAGATTACTTTCACAGCACACACACTTTTCAAACACGCCATAGGTGCATGTGCCTGTGGGAAAGAGGGTCTGAAGTTTTACTATTCTGTATTTTCTTACCAGTCCTTACAGTAAAAATATGCTTTGTTTTTTTATTAAGAAAAAAAAAAATCAAACAAATGACTGTGTGTCTTCTTTTTATATTGAGAGGTTCAGAATAAAAAGAGCATAAACAGAGATTGTTGGATTGCAGGGTACATGTGCACAAGGTTTTGTGACTGCTTTATGATCTGTTTCAGACAGGATATATGGGAGGGCAAAAGAGACAGTGTTGTTTCATGCTGAGACAGGCGAGGTTGCAAACATGTTAAACAGGATTCAAAATGGAAATAGGTGGAAATAGGATTCAAAATCATCTTGGGGAATTGGACAGAACCAGGAAATTTTGCAAATGGAACAGAGAGGAATTAAAGGTCAATGTAACTGGAAAAAGGTCAGGTAGTTGTCTGGCATTCATTTTGTGACCCATTCTAACAACACAGTGATGCTGCAAAATGAATAGAAACATAGAGAGGTATAAAGACTCTACCACCCATATGACACAATACCTCATTCTGTTCTGCTCTGGACAGGCATCAGCTGAAATAGCAGGTCTAGTTTTATATGTCATGCTTGTTAGGAAAAACCAGTTCAGAGAAGAGCAATGACATTTAACAGAAATCTAGAAAACGTGAGTATGTAAGTATATGAGAATGAGAAATAGAAGATTCATGGAGTTTGAGTAAGCTTGCCTACAGAATACCATAAGGAAATACAAGTCTCAAGACACAAAGGGAACAATTTATTCCTTTCATCTTTTCAGTGTCTTTTATGTTCACGGTGAATAGAACAAGAAAATAATAGGCTTATTTAACCAAAGACTATTTAGATTAGTCACTAGGGAGGAACAGTGTAACAGGAAAGATTGTGGAGCTCTGAAAGAGGTTTCAGATGGGGGCTCTTCAGATGCACATGGCAATCAGGCACATACTTGGTGATAATGTGTTAGCCAGAGGTGAATCCTCTCGTGAGGCAGGTAGCTGCCCTACACCAGCTCCTGACCTTCTCCCCAGCTGAGCTTTCTCTTATTTCTGTGAAAGTAATATGAACCAAAAATACTTGGAGTAGACGACTGACCACACTATCCTGCTGTCAAGAAGTGCTGAAGAACCTGACTTATTTCATTCTTGAAATTAACTGGAAAAGGTTTGCTCATTATATTTGCATAATGTCTTAGGCTTTAAATGGCCATGAAACTTGCATAAATCATAGAATCATAGAAAGGTTTGGGTTGAAAGGATCCTTAGAATTCATCTAGTCCAACTCCCCTGCCATGGGCAGGGACACCTTCCACTAGACTGGGTTGCTCAGAGCTCCATCCAACCTGTCTTTGAGCACTGCCAGGGATGGGGCATCCATAACTTCTCTGGATAACCTGTGTCAGTGCCTCACCACCCTCACAGTAAAGAATGTCTTCGTAATATTTAATGTAAACCTACCCTCTGTCAGTTTAAAGCCATTCCCCCTTGTCCTGTCACTACATGCCCTTGTCAAAAGTCCCTCTCCAGCTCTCTCGTAGCCCCCTTTAGGCACTGGAAGGTGCTCTAAGTTCTCCTAGGAGCCTTCTTGTCTCCAGGCTGAACAGCCCCAACTCTCTCAGCCTGTCTTCATGGCAGAGGTTGTCCAGCTCTCTAAGCAGCTTTATGCCCTCCTCTGTAGTTTTTCCAGCAGGTCCATGCCCTTCTTACGTTGGGGGCCCCAGAGCTGGATGCAGGTGAGGTCTCAGACCAGAGCAGAGAGGCAGAATTCCCTTCCCACTGCTGCCCACACTGTGTTGGATGCAACCCAGGATATGATTGGCTTCCTGAGCTGTGGGTGCGCATTGCTGGGTCATGTTGAGCTTCTCATCAACCAGCACCCCCAAGGCAAAAATGTCTATGAGAAAGTTCGAATAGTTACACATAGTCAAGAAAAAGAAATGCAGGCGATAGTCCTAACACTTGTGATCATGTGCTCTTGTTAAACTTGAGCTCCTGATGCACACCCAGTCTCACTGGAGGGGTGTATGAGGTAGAGCTCAGAGTTTGCATTTCTGCATGATGTAATTACAAACTGTCCTTGTCCCCACCGGGCCCACCTGCCTGCAGCCCCCGCAGAGTGAGGACTGGCCTGGGACTGCTGCCTGTGCTGGCCCTACAGCAAAAGAGCTGGAGGAAGGTGCCTGAGAGGATGGACTCGTGCACCCCCTAAGCTCAGTGCCCGAGGTGCTCAGCAGTGTGCCACACTTGTCCTCTTTCCTAGGACTGAGTATTCAGATGGATTAGACAGTATGCAGCAACTCTTCAAATCCCGGTTTTGATCTTTGGTGTCTGCATCGTGCATGTTCTCCCAGCACAACTCAGTTGCTCCTATCTGATGATAAGTGTTGATATATCTGATGGTTTACAGGGGGCATCCAGTTATTTTGCTCTGGAAAAAAATTGTGAGTCATTTGTTGTAACTTTTAAATTCTTCTTTAATGAACACAGAAGACATTGAATGAATCAGATCTTTGACTTCCATGTTATTTTTAGTGAAATAGGTCAGGAATACTGTTGCTTGCTATGTTTTTCAACTGTTTTTCTTCTCTTGTTATAGTTTGCCATACAATTTTTTGGTGCCCTAAGTTCACAGGAAAGAAATTATCCCATTTCATTTCCTCCTCCTTTCCCCTTTTTTTCCAAGCAAATGAGCTGTCTGATTTCTATCCAAGCTGATTACAACCTTTCTCTGACTAAGTATTCGTTCAACGATTGTATTTTCTCTAAATGCACTTGTGTGTGAAGAAAAAGAATGAGTAGGTGGTGAAATTATACAATGGTGTGCTGGGATGTGAAATCAGATAACACTGAAATGTCGGATTTAATTTCCTCTACTAAGATGCCAACAGCAAGCCTGTTGGTTTTCAGTGGGAAATTGTTTGAGAGTCACAACAAAAGAAGTGGTGAAGCGCAAAACATCCTGCTCACATGTGAGTCTCAGACAGACATAAGCACAGGAGGAGACAGATTAACTCCTCTCCTTGTCTCGAGGCAAAAGCACCTAGGCTTTGCAGGCAAGTACAGCCCACCCACAGGCTCTCCGTGCAATGATCTGATTTTCATGATTGATTTACCTTCGTGCTTAAAATGATGATTTCTGAAGGCTCCCCTGGTGCTGCAGGTGAAGGGATGTGGCAGGGGGAGGTGCGTGTTGTTTATCCCCCACCCCGGACATTCAGCCACCCCAGGTGGAGGCGTGTGCCCAGGGAGGTTTGTGCTGCTCAGCGCTGAGCAGTTCTGTGCTCCCGGGGCATCGGGGTGAGGTTTGGATCGGGGGGCTGTGCCACTCAGCAGCCAGCACCTCACCTCGTGGGGGACCAGGAGATGTCACTGCAGGTCCAGCCCAAGCCACAGAAACCCCTTAATCTGCAAAGCATCTGAAGATGAGGTTACCAGCAAGGGGAAAAATGTTAAAGGGACAGTTAAATTCATTAAATTTTGGTCTGACAATATTATATAGCCCAGGAATAGATTTTAGGCTAGTATGTGTTTGCCTTGAACTCTGAATTGGTGCTTTGTATCATTTGATGCTTAAGTAAATCCTGAGTTGCACAGATGTGTCTGCTGAAATTGCTTTCTTTTTTCTTTGACAAGCTGAGATTCAAGAAGAAAAGCTGCACTGCAGGAAGCCAAAGCAAGGTGCCTGCATCCTCAGGACAAACCTGCACCTTGTGGTGTGGGTTTAAACTCCCCAGGGAGCTGAGGGTGCAAGACTGCTTGGTTGGTGGGATTCTGTTTTGAGTAGACCTTAGGGGAAGTCACAGCAACTCTTGGCTTTCCTGCAGGGCACTGCATCAGGCTCTGCAACACCAACCCCTGTGGGCTGAGCCATGTGTAACCCACGAGCAGGTTGCCAGCAGGTTACACTCTGGCAGCGCTCACATCCACCACACCCAGCTCACTCAGGCAGCACTGGCAAAATTTTACTCACCAAGGTGAATCAGCCCTTGCTCTGAAGCCTGCCTGTGTGTTCCAGCCATGCAGGGAAGGGTTTGCAGTGCCAGTCTCTGAGAACTCTCCAGCATCCTCGCAGAAAGGGGCCTCGCTTCCAAGGGTTAAATTTTTTTAAGATACCTCTGCATTGCAGTTGCAAATCTGAGCTGCTGGGAGCAACCTGCTGAACAGGAAAGGGCTCTTTAAATATATACTGCCACTGATTTATAAGAGATTGCAGAGACAATATAATTACAGTAATTATGTCAGAATCTTGCTGCAGAGTTGCCATTTGTGTTGGGAATTTTATCCTCTAGCTACGGCAGGAGGATTTAAAAAACCCCATACATCTGCCCATATATTTGTGCCACAACTAACTTACTCAAAAGCTTTTGTTTGATCATTCTCTTTACAGACCATGGAGCTTTTTAAGTGTTTCATCATCTTAGGGATGAACAAGAGGTAGGGAAGGCTTTTGGACACTCTTCTCCCAGCCCGTAGCACTTCAAGGGGTTGTTGTGACCCAAGTGCAGGGTTGAGAGAAACTAGGACATAAAGGTTGCTTTTACAGGGAGGGGGGCACCTGGATTTTCAGGCCACCAGGACACTTTGCTGGAGGATCTCAGAAAGTAGAAAGCCTCAGTCATTCAGAGGGATGCCAAGGTCTGACCAGCATCCACCACAGCCCACAGATGGGGACAGGAGCACCCCAAAACCTGCAAGTCCAAGGTAAGTTTCACATGGCACCTCTGCTCTGAAAGGGATCAGGACTGCTTTCCCCAAGGAAACCATTGACCAGTTATTAATGGTTACACCAACAACTTTACAAGCTTAAATAGAAGGGAGGAAATGGAATTTGGCAGAAAGTTCTCCCTTCTGAACACACTAAGCTGTAGGAGAAGGTCCTCTTGCTTAAACAACAAGCAGGTTGGACAAATATAAGCAGAAAAACAGATATGTTCTCAAGATGTCTTTAAAGTAACAAGAAAAGCAACTTGGCTTGAAAAGTTTGGTTCCAGGATCTTAGGCCAGAGAGGGCAGAGGATGGGGAGGAAAAACAAGGATGATCCCAAAGCAGCCTCACTATTTTCCTCCTTTGAAAAGTGTTGAATTCTGTGGAAAACACACCACTGGTTTGTTAACAGTGTCATTGCTGTTAATGTTGTTAAATAACTCCCTGTGCAGTTATTAACTGTAAGTCCTATATAAGCCCTAAGACAAAGCTGCTTTACAGCAATAAAACATCAAGCCACTTCCACAAGGAAAGCTTTGATTGCATCTTACACAAAGCTGAGCTAAAGCACAGGTGAAGTGACCTGAGCAGTGTCTGACCCCAGCAAAACAAGGGTGTTTTGCATTTCAGCTGTCTCTTTATCACTATCTTGCTTTGTTCTCCTGGTTGCCAGACTTGTTTGTAAAAAAACTCAAAACCTACCAGTAAAATAAAAATTGAATTTCAAAAAACTAAAAACTGAAACTTCTAGCTTCATAATAACAAGGGAACAAAACCATAACTTGCCAGCAGACAGGTTATTGGTCTCTGATTCAGACATGTATGACTGTTTTTCCAACATTGTCTTCACCCTCCCCATTCTCATCAGCTCTTCCATCATTTTCAGCATCTTGTATGAGTAAGTCAGAAAAGAAATCTGTTGGAAACCCCTGTAACAAGAGACCTGAAGAGTAAAGAAATGAGCAGATTTAGGGTTCTGCCAAGGTGAGTGTATTTGTGCATCACATTTACCCATCTGCACTGATGACAGCAGTTCCTCTGCCTGCTCTCCTATTGATACTTCCTTATCAATCAAATTACATGCTTAGGAGTGGCAGTGGGTGCAATGGTGCTGTTCACAGCACCTACATGAGCATTAACACTCTCTCTGTTTAATTTATTGTGCTGTACACACACACATCCAGTGCTGTGAACAGCCACAGTGTTTTTGCAATGCATGCACTGGCTTCAGCAAAAAAGAACTTTTAATACACAAGAACCAAAACTGCCAGAGACAGAAACAGATTTTAAAATTTTCTTTGATCTGGTGCGTTGTTCAGATAGATGCTGAGGCACAGAGCAAGCCACTAGACTCCAAAACTTTTGTCTACCACTCACCCTGCTATCTATTGCCCAGTAGCTCCTTGTGATCAAGCAGTTCTCCCAGTCTTAGTTTATTGCTGCTCTTGCAGGTGGTTGTAGTGTCAAACCCCTTAGACCCTCTCATTTATTTATCCTGTGACCAGTCATGACAACACAACTTACAGCCCTGCATGCCCCTGTGTACTTACATCTCTTTTTCTACCTGGGCTTATAAAATATTAGGCAGTCCCTCTTGCACAGGTTTCTTTCCATTTTGCTTTTCTTCCCACCCTATTTTCCACACTAAACAAGTTATTTCAGACATTTTTCAAAAACCCCATTTTTCATTCACTTTATTAATATTTTCAAATTGTGTTTTGAACTTTCCCACTGTATGGAAGTCTTTAATCTTCATATTAAAATACTAGTGCAGGATTTAAGTGATACTGTTTTCAGAATGAATGGAAAATTCAAGTGTGGAAAGTGACTGCAAAGGGCAGTATCTGTCTGGTTTTGTGAATAAAAAGATGCTGCTCTTAAACTGCTGGTAAAGCTTTTTCATTGCTTCAGGAATGGCCCAGCTCCCATTTCCCTCTGGCTTCATTAGCATTTGGCTGAATTCTAGTTGCTTTTGAAAATAATTAGTTGAAGAAAAGCTATCTTTTTTGGTGTTATTCAGCCCCAACTGTATTTACCACAAAAGCAATTACCAGGGAGCTGGGAGATGGCTTTCCCACTCAGGAAGACTGGCTTGACTACAGGAAGAGCCAGGAATCAGAATTTCCCATGGCCTCAGAAAGCTGGGGAATGCATTTCAGCCACAAAAGCCCATCCTGTCTTTCTGCCCACATCAGATATGCTGCTCCCACCATTGCTGGTCCCGTGCCAAGGATCACATGGCACCATGTTGGGAATATGCATTTCCTGTCACCGTATGGGAATGCACTGCTTGCCCCTGCCTCCAGAAGCTGAGAATTGGAAAGAAGTCACCTTTTCTCCATGTCACTTCATTGTGAAGAAAGTTTTGATGTGAAAGAGAAATGTGCTAAGAGCACACAGTGGTGGGAGCAATTAGGCTCACAGAGCCACAGAATTGTTGAGGTTGAGAGGGACCTCTGGATGTCATCTGGGCCAACCTCCTGTGCTGAAGCAGGGCCACCTAGACCCGGTTGCCCAGGACCATCTCCAGACAGCTTTTGAAAACTGGTAACCTATGCCAGTGCTTGGTGACTCCCACAGTGGCAGCTTCCTGATGTTCAGGGGAAAATTTCTGTGTTTCAGTTTGTGCCCATGGCCTCTGGTCCTCACACTGGGCACCAATTGAAAGAGCCTGGCTGTGTCCTCTTTGCACCCTCCCTTAAGGTATTTATACACATTGATGAGATCCCTCCGAGCCTTCTTTTCTCCAGGCTCAAGTCACAGCTCTCTGAGCATTTCCTTATAGGAGAGGTGCATCACGACCTTCATCATCTTCCTGGCCCTTTGTTGGAGTCTCTCTTGTACTGGGGAGTCCAGGACTAGACCCAGCAGTCCAGGAGTGGCCTCACCTGAGCTGAGCTGAGCAGAGAGGAAGGATCACCTCCCTCAATTTGTTTGCAACACCTCTCCTAATGCAGCCCAGGACACCATTCATTTTCTTTGCCTTAAGTGCACATTGCTGGGTTATGATCAACTTGGTGTCCACCAGGACCCCCAGGTGCTTTTCCACCATGCTTCCCAGATGGATAGCCCTCAGCATGGACTGGAGACTCTTCTTCTCCAAGTGTGGGACTTTGCACTTCTTGTTGAACTTCATGGCCTACATTCCAGCCCATTTCCCCAGCCTGTTGTGTTCTCTCTGGATGCCAGCCCAACCCTCTGGTGTTTCAGCCCCTTGTGCCCGTTTGCCATCACCAAACTCGCTGTGGGTGCACTCTGCCCCTTCACCCAGGTAAACCCTTAGCAGAGTCAGTTCAGTGACACAGACTTGGGGGTCTCAGGTCTTTCCAGCACACTCGGAGGACTCTCTTCTAGAAGAGACACGGTTTCCTGAAATCTTGGTGATCCTGGAGCTTAGCTGTGGATCTCCAGGTATTTTGTCAAACTCAGTTAATAATAATAAATAAATAATCAGTGCTGATTACAGCTTAATAAAAGAGATCCTTTTCTCCAGCTCCTTGTAGGCTGTGGCTGATGTTTAAAAGCAACAAGAGGGTTATTTTCTCTCTCATTGCTGTTTTCTTCTGGCTGTTTCTGGAGAATGAGAGGACAGCCACACTATGGATGATCTCTACCACTGATTGCAGTTGCAGTGCTGGACATTTAGAGGCCATGATTACAACACAGCAGAGTTGCTCAGTGAGTTATACTGGCTGGGTACATTTTCATTACAAACATTAACTGATAAACGAGGAAGACAGAATTACTGATGGCATCTAACACAAAAAAATACTGGCACCAAATAGGTTATTTAGAACATATATTAAACCAAATGATGATAATTTACTGGTGTCAGTGTCTGTTTCTTCCATGTGAACAGATAAATTTGGTTTGGTATTGCTGAGAGTGGGAATGCTTTTGCTGAGGCAGTAATAAAGCCTAGGCTCCTACAAGACTCTAATAAAAGCTTGTCTAGCAGTGTAGCAGTGAGAAACTGGGACTGCTGCATACCCAGGCTGCCCAGGAAGGCCCTGGGGCAGCCACCAGCAGGCTGCTGCCAAGAGTTTCTTGTATTTCTTGTGTTCGCTGTCCTTGTGCTTCATGCCAGCCCTGGGACTGGTGTGGAAAGGTCAGAAAGATCTTTTTGGAGCAGGCACACTGCAGTCCACAACAGGAGCATGAGGCTGCATGGATGTTCCCTTCTTCACCTGCTTTGCCCTGGCTTTTTCTTCTTGTAGCTGTACCTCGGAGCTGGTTGTGGTGGTGGTGTCCCTTGCAGAAATCATCCTTTAGCACAGAAGGATTTTCACAGAAATGTGAGCTAAAAATCATGCAGGACCTCTTTGATGGATTTGCAGGTACTAAAATATTTCTAGTCCCTTGGAAATGGCTGGCTGACTGGCACTCAGCACAAAACCCTGCAGTAGACCTTGCTCAAAGAGGAATTAAGGTTGCCTCTGGTTTAAACATTTAAATATTGTGTTTAGGGCCATGTACTCCAAACCTCTGAAGACTTGGAAGGGGCTAGCATTTAAAACTAAATTTCTGGAAATTAGGGAATGCTGACCACTTAAAACAGGGAATACTGTTAATGAGAATGCAGCTAGCTTCTTTTGATGCCTCTTGAATTTTGTAGTACTGGAGACTAGAAGCTTCATCTGTGCCCCTCAGGACTTTACAGACCTTTTTCATTTGTGTCTCCCCTCACCTCTTTTTCAGGCTGAGCTGTACATTTTTTGTTCCCTGGCTGGTTGGATTGACCACTTTTGCTCTGCCCACCCGTGACTCCCCCTTTGCCCTGGCTGGGGATTTCCTTCACTTCCTGGCCCCACTTTGCATCCTTGCAATGGGTGAGTTGAAAGAAGCCAAGTGCTGCCCTCCAACTCTCTCCTGCAGCTCCTTGGCCCCAGCTCCCTGTAGGGCTCAGCTCAGCCCTTCCAGACTCTTGTGGAAAAATGACATTATTTCTTGAACAACTGAGCACTCATCTAATAGGAACTGTGAACCCACTAAAATCTAATTTTCACAGGTTTTCTTTTAAAAAGAAATTGAGGTAACTGGTTGTGATTATCATTGTCCTAAAGACAGTATGCCTTCAGGGAGCCCAAGGGAGAAAATCAGGCCCATCCTAAGTACCTGTGAGTGAAATCATCCTGCAACCCTGAGCAGCATGTCCCTGCTAGGGGCTGTGGTAAAATGGACAGAGTAATGAAAAATATTTCTAGCTGCCATCACAAAGTCTTTAATATGAAAAGCAAAAGGAAATGTCTGTGCAGCCTCAGAATTGCTCTGGACCTGAGATTAAAACAGTCACTTGGCCTTTTTTTCTTCCACACTGGTCATTATCTCCAGGTAGCTCAGGAAACCATCTTCATTCCTGCTGGAAAACGTGTGAAAAAAATCATTAAGGCACTTTGAAACGACTACAAACGCCTACAAGGGTCTAAAAATACACAGCACTGACAATGTGTGCAGCAGCAGTTATTGTCTGTGTGCTTGAGGCTGCAAACTGATAATTCCACATGCCAGCATTAAATGGAGGAGTCCAGCATCTGTGCCCAAAAATACAAATCATTTTAGCAATGAAACTTTACATGTCTTTGTCACCGTTATTTGCTTTTCAGTGGGAAACTGGCACATGATGAGGAGGGTTGTGCTGGCCATAGCTGTCACCCACTTGGGTTTTCCTGGCCATGTCCTCTCTTTCCAGCCAGCCCCTCTGCCTTCTTTATTTTGGTGTATTTTCTCTACTCCTCAAAGTGTCTAGCTGTAGGTTATACCATAATCTGCTGCTTGCCTCCAGGTAGGCTGCCATGAACCAGGAAATCCCAAGTGGAGGGGGAAAGGCTCGGGGCTGAGCAGGGCTGGGCTGCTCCAACACAGGATTCAATGTGAGGGCTGAGATCTTGAAATGACAATTAAAATCACATGGAGGACAACCCAGAAGGAGGATAGTAAATTCCTTGCATGCTCTGTAGGGCCAGTTAGGTGTGGGGACCTGAGACAGAGCGCCACAAGCTGCTCCTTGCCAGCCCCAAACACCCCCAGCCAAGGATTTACAGGAGCTCCTTGGTCCTCTCCACAGCTGGAGGTGCAGGAGGTAAGTGTCTTTACCCACTCAGGATCAAGAAAGCCATGTTCTGGAAAGCTGGGCTGTCTAGAGGACTCTCCAGGAAGGCCATGGACCATGACTCCAGAGAGTGCTGGAGTCAGCTGTCACCCTTGGACTGACAAAAGAAAACTTCAGGTGTTGAAAAACAGATTCAGTTTTGTGAAAAAGTTGTATTTTGAATCAGTGGTAGTAACTGGGCTGTTTACATGGAAAATAAGGATATACTATAAGTAATGGTGTAAACACAAGACTAAGGAGATGGAACATACTCACCTGTGATTTAATGTAAGCTCACAATTGATAAATATCTGCAACAAGTAAAAAGCATCACATTTTTACCTGTCCCAGAGATGTGTATGCCAGGAGCTGTAAGAGGCAGTGGTGTGGGTTGGAATCTCCAGTTGTTACCATGCTTTTTGAAAGCCACCATCTGTGAGTGTTCTAAGTGCTGTTGGCAGGCTGGTGCCATGGATGGAGTGGAGATCTGCCACAAAATCATTTTTCAGCTTTAACCTCTCAGTCCCTTTTTGTGTTCTGTTCCTTAACATAGCAACAGAGTCCTCTGCACAGCTCCCCAGAGAGCAACGGGATGTGTGCACCGATGTGTGGCACCCTGTGAGACCTCAGAATGGAAAATACCACGTGCCATATCAGAATACCATGCCTGGGGACAGGGGTTAGTGGTGAAAGTGTCAGTTTTAGGTTAATGGTTGGACTCAGTGATCTTAGAGGTCTCTTCCAACCTATGATTCTATGTAAGTGCACCGTGTAAGCACCATGTAAGCAGAAAGCACCTTGCTGTGCTGCTGCTGCTGCTTTCCAGCAGGCTGGAGCAGGGCTGATGGTTCCCTGTGGGGGGATCCTTGCAGGCTTTGTTGTTTATGCCTTCATTAGAAGGAAGATCAGTTCACATAAATTTCCTCTCCCTATCCTTGGAAAAGGTGGATGCTTCAAGTGATATCTGCCCTGTTAATCAGTTCCACCTCTACCAGCCCTCGGTAGCATCTGCCCTCAGGGAAGTGCTGCTCCTCAGTGAGCAGTGCAAAAGCTCAGGTCACAGATCATTTCTTTATCTCTTCATTTCACACTACTAAAGCCTTTCCATCAAGCTGCTGCTTAGCTGGCTTTTAAAATTAAACATCACTGGTAATTGCACAGATGCAAATTTGAGTGCCACAGAGAAGAAAATATTGTGTCTCTTGGTACAATGCAGGTCACTTCAAACACACATTTGGTGACAGCTATGAAGCAACTGGGGGATGTATAGCTCTTTCTTCAGTGGATTTGGTGTCTGGGCTGCAGCTTGAAATTGCAATGGAGTATGCAGGGAGAGCTGGTTTTCTTGTTGTTAAGCCAGTAGGGAGAGCATGTTCACAAAAGAGGCACTTGCTGTGCTCCCAGAGAGGCTTTACCTTGGTTCACACTTTTCCTTCCTGAAGTACAACAGTCAAGCCACAAATCTTGAGGAACGGGAAAGAAAATCCAGGCACGAACTGAAAATTTACTGTCAGGTAGAGCAGCCAAATAACAGCTTTTAAACCCAATTTTCATTTAGGTGTTCTCAGGCCAGCTTAGCAGAGCTCTGGAGAGGTAACATTCACATGAAGATGAAGACTAATAACAGTAATTCTTCTTGAAAAGCTCCCACGCCAGAACACTCAGAAAGCTGTACTGCAGGATAGCAAAATCATGATGCTGCAGCTCGTGTTAAAAATGCAGAGGGTGAGCAGTCGTGAGCACGCCGCTCCTGAGAAGTGTGGTGAGGCACAGGATGCTGATGAAGGTGGTGATGGCAGGGAAGGTGTGCTGTCACATGCTGAGGTTACTGTTTCCACAGCCTTAAAGGTGAGATTTGGCAAATCCGTGGCTGCACGGCTCCTGCACTTGGTCATTAACACAACACTTCTAATAGAGCAGGGGCAGTGCAGGGAGGTGACAGAGCTTTGTCTGCACTGCACACACTGACTGGTTCCTGGCCACTTTTTCTCTCTTGCTTTGTCTCTGTGAACACACACAGAGTGGTGCACACACAACAATCACGAAGAAGAAGAGGACAATTTGCACCCCAGGGACACTGATTGCTTGCTTGGCGATTCTTTGTCATGCATTGCAAACCTGAAGAACCAAGATACAACCTCTGCTTATCTGTACAACTCCAAGGCTGCCACGCTGGTTTTTTAAGATCCTGGGTGCAAATCAGTATTGCTTTTTTTTTTTTTTTTTTTTTTTTTTTTTTTTTTTTTTTTGACAAAAGCCCACGTCATCAAGGGGAGATGTGAGCTCAAATTCACCACTTCCTCTGAGTGCTCCCCTTGCCTGCTTCTCATGCCCCTCATGTACTAGCAATAGCAGAATCCCAGTTTTAATTGTGAATACGGATTTATATGGGGTTTTGGATCCTCTGAGGGACTCTGTAGATTGAGTGAACCACTGGATCAGAACGAACACCCTCCCAAAAAATCCCCAGACATCAAGAATCTGGAATTCCCCCTCTCTCTGCAGGTCATGCTCTTAGTTCAATCAATAAATAAACTATTTTAAAAAGTAAAAAAGAGGGAAAAAGCAGAGAGAAAAAGGGAGAAACAGAGAGATTTGCAGCATTATAGAATTGTTTTTAAAATACAGTTTCCTCATGGTTCTTCTGTTCTTTAACCCACATTTGATATTAATTTCCGAAGGATTCGAGTATGGTTATTTTTTTTCCTATCGGGTATTTTCAGTCACAGTATTCTATCTTTTCCTTTAATTTCTGTGGAAACTCTCAGCCCTGACTTTTAACAATTCAGTCAGATTTACTGAAAGAACAGCAGCAGAATTTCTGTATATAGATGGATGGGCTCCATAACTCCAATTTCCCATGATTCACAGGACTGCCTTACAGGTTTTTGACATTCCTATGCAATGACTGACACATAGAGTTGATAATTACAGCTAAATATACACATACATATACTGAATAAATTTAATTTTCTTCTGTCACTCTTACCATTCCGGTTTGTGACACATCTAGACGTGGCAGTTGACTTAAATGACTTCTTGCCATTTTGCATGTTCTGTCTCTCCCACGAGTTATCTCCATAGCTATGTTAGGAGTGCTTTCTGATGACACTGCTGCATTTCAAAATTGGGCAGGTGAGCTCAGGAGCTATTTCTTTCTCCCATTCAAATATTTAAGCTGATTTGTCACTACTGACTCAATCTCTTTATTGCTTTCTGTGGGAGTTGTCATCCCTCTGTAAAACATTTTGGGCTTTGGGATGTTCTGTGGTTTTAGAGTAACAAAGCTGCAGTCCATAATTCCCACTTTTGTTGTGGGCCTGCAGAAAATATCCTGCCATTAATTGTTTGAGCAGAACCTTTGAAAGAAAAAAACTACATTACATTAATGTAAATCAAGTCCTAGAGGTGAAGTGATGGTTGTGAAACATCAGTGCTGGGAATTAAATATGAAAAAGAGCTTAAAGAAGTGTTTACACAGAGCACTGCAGGTACAGCTGCTTTTGAGGCACAGGTGGGCTTGGCAGCTTCTTTAGATCCTTCCACTCTAGGTGAGTTCTTCCTTCAGTCATCCTTGAGACATCTACAGTTTTTTTCTGGTCCCTCCAGACAACCTGTACCACATAGCATACTTGCTCTTCCAAGAGAGGTGTATTTTTTCGCTCTGAATGTCACATCTTGACAGCCTCCCTGTGCATGTTGCAGAGGTGATAAATGTAACTGTGCTTTTTACTTTTTTTTTTTTAATATGGGAGTTATTTTATTTGTTCCTCTCATGACTTTACCACTCCAGAGATCTCCTTCATGACTGAAATTCTTCCTCAGTCCAGAGCTGCTGGACAGAGAGCAGGTGCCCTCTAACTTCCCACTTCAAATACCCAGGCCTGGAAAGCCTGTTGCATGTGGTCTCTCTCCAGCAATGCCACCCAAGCAAAGGCCACTCTGATGCTACCAGGTGGATGCAATATTTTGGGGGGAGCTACCAGCAGGCCAAAACCATATAGGTTTATGCTTTTCTCTGGCTGAAGTTCTGGCTCCTCTGTGCTGCCCTGTGTAATGCCTTAAACTTCTCACCATTTGTATTGACACTGACAGCACCAGAGAAGCATCGCTCTGCTCTGCCGTGACAGAAGTGACTAGCAGCTCTCCTAAGAGCATTTCATGTGCTTCAAGCTCTTTGCCAGAGAAAGCATACCTAATTTTAGTTTAAATGGGTGTTAATTTGACATGTGCATTTGAATAACTGAGATAAATTCTTGGCTTTTTGACATTAAAATTTATTAAGTGCCAAATGCTTTTTCAATACTGTTATTTTCTGAAAGGTTCTTTTTCTCTGTAGTACCTGATAATAAAGCTCTAACACATTAGAGTCCTGAATTTGTAGGAAGTTGCACTGAATGGTCTAATAGGTCATTTTCATCTCTGCCTTACATGGCAATAATAGAATAATAATAATCAAGGTTGCAAAACATTCTTACCCTAGCTGAATCAGCTAGCTTTTTTTATGGACCGGTTATTCACTGAACAATAAATATTCATGGATTTGACAGGAATGACATAGTGCATAATTTAACTTGAGCAAAATGAAATAGGACAGGCAGCCTTATCCTTCAGTAGATCACAAAGGACTGAACTTGCGTGACAGCCTTGAGTGATGGCCTAAGAATGCCTGGCAGTCACAGAAGTATCAGATTATTTAACAGCAATTGTAAAGACTTCTTACGTTGTGTCCTTGCGTATATTCTGTGCTAAAACCTGTACAGAAGGAGAATGAGCTACTAATGCCACCATTCCACAGAAAAATTCAACACTTGGTACCCTCCACTGTTGCTTTTGTCCCCCATGTTCCTTCTGGATGTACAGACGGTCAAGCAGACATTTGTCTCCAGAATAGCCTGTACAGCTCAACCTTTGAAAACACAAAACATCTGAGTTTGGTTTCTCAAGAAGAAATAAAATGCAGTTTCTGTGCTAAATCTTGGCAGAAGGCTCTGGTTCTGTACTCACATCACATAAAACCACAGTGGTGGGGCAGTGGAACAGGTTGCCCAGAGGGGTGGTAGCTGCCCCAACTATGGAAATATTCAAGGTCAGGTTGGGCAGGGATCTGCTCATTGTAGAGGGGTTGAACTAGGTGAACTTTACAGGTTCCTTTCAGCCCAAACTGTTCTATGATTCTATGAGATATCACTAAATATTGACCACAAGTTGTGTCACAGTTGTTAAGGATATTCTGTCAGAGGCTCCTGTACCTCCACTGGCAATATGAGCTCAGCAGATGAATAATAATCCCAGTCCCTGTGTGCACCCTCTCCTGCTCTTACACACACAAATATACACAAACTAATAAATTTGTGTCCCTCTTGCTGAGGGACTTGCTGCCAACTTTCCCTCCAGCTTGCATCTTTTCCCACATACTTTTTTTTATACATCATACACATATGATTTCTGTCATCCTTCCCACTTCTTCCCTGCTCTCTTCCCATGGCAGCCAGGCTGCTGCCAAAAGCTCTCTCAGACAGATGCCTGATGAAGGAGGCTCACCCAAGAGGGTAAATGTTCCCACATGCTCCCAAGAGCAGTGGGAAATTAAATGTTCCACCAAACCTGGTGGGACAGCACAAGTTGCCTCATTAAGACTCAAGTGTTAACTGTGACCCTTAAATATTGGGGACCTGACTGCTACCATTTGGCAGTGTCTTATTTAGTTGATATGTACTGCACTGAGTTAGGTGAGCTGTTCTGAGTTCCAGATGACCTCAGCCATGAAGATCCCACCTTTTTGTTTTATCCACCCACAAATGTCCTGTTGACAGGCCAGGAAACCAGAGGTGTACCCCATTCCTTAGGCTGCAGAACCTTGAAAGAACGAATAAAGTCCTGAAAACTTGAGTGCAATGGCTTTAAAGACAATCACACTAAAACCCCTCCTCTGATTTATAGCAAGAATGACAAATGTTATTTTAGAGAACTGGTTGAAATTATTCACTACTTAAATAAAGTATCCACTTCAGTATGCGTGGCGTTCCACATGTTTCTGAGCTTAGCAGAAAAATTCGTGCTTTTTCCCTGTGGAGATATCCTCTCTCAGGACCAAAGGCCTCCAGGCAGACTGACATTTTATAATCCTTGAGGCTATTTCATATTAGACAAGGGTCTCCTTGTCTTCTCCAGGAGACTTGTTTTATCTGTCCAGAGTTTCTTTTTCTTCTCATAGAATGCTGTTCTCATCCAGAAAGGCCCTCTCTTTCTCCCAGAGGAGCTGATCTTTCTAGAAATTCTTATCCTGGGATTTCTCCAAGTCATTTCCCACCATGACTCCAGGTGCTGCTGGTTTGGAGAGGGGTGGACCAGCCTTTTGCACTGCACTGCTCCTAGATCAGCAGGTTCCCATCTGAGGGACAGACACCTCTGCCATTTCCCTGTGGTGCTCAAGTTACTTTTGTCCCTCTGACCCTTGGTAGTCTCCTGCCCTTCACAGACTCCCCCAAAATATTTACAGCTTACAAAATCACATGAAATTTGAACAACGAAAAGACCAAAAAAATCTAATTTTCTGTTCACTACTCTACCTCATAATTCTACTGCTAGGGTTCAAGGGGCTTAATCATTTATCCTGTTTCATTAGATTTATTATGACTTTTTGCACAGTGCCTCCAGCTCCACAGAGGGAGTAGGCTGCATTATAAATAAAAAAGTGTTCTGTGCAGCAATTTCAGTCTGGTTTCTTTGTGAAAAACTTGCTCCTGAAAGGATGGCAGAGGAACAGCAACCTGAGGCAGGGAGAAAAAAAAGAGTAATTTCTTCTTCCATCCTGCCCTTTCAGGGTTCAGCTGGAAAATTTCTTAGGAAAACACATTTGACTCTGACATGGAGGAAGCCATCCAGGTGTCTAAACAGAAGCATCCAGTGACATTTTTAACACTGAACCCCTCTGCATGTGGTCACTTAGAAGACAACACAGAGGAGACCTACGTCCTTTGGGAGCTGCAGGTGGAAGCTGAGGGAGATATCCCAACACATACTGGGCACAGGGCACCCAGGTGTATGGGTGAGTCCCACTTTGGAGTCTGCCTTTAATTCACGTGGCTCAAGTTTCCTTTGGATCAGAGAAAATCAGGAAATCATTTTACTTTTATGAGGCTTCCATCACCTGAACATGCACAAAATGATACAAAAAAGACTTTGAGAGCCTTTTCTCACATGGTACAGTAAAAATACTGCCATTTGTTCTTTTACTGTGCTCCTGAGGCAGGCTTATAAAGATGAAGGGTAATTATATCAGAGTACACTTTTCACTTAAAACGCCATTATTATCTCACGGAAAATGACTAAATTATATCATTTTGTTCCACAAGTCTGCAAACACTCTTTTGGTTGCTATTGAAATAATTTTCTGCAGAAAAATCTGAGAGTGCAGAACTAATGGTTAACAAGTCTGATGTTAGTTTAGATCTGCTCTTTGACTAGAGAGAGGCCTTATGTGAACAGATGTAAAATAAATTTGAAAAAAATTATGTATTTACTTGTTAAGACTCTTATTATCCCTCTCTGTTACCATCTCTTACCATCAAAAGAAATGAAGCCCCAAATAATTGTGTCATGCTACAGGAAAACGTAGCATTTTGAAAATTCTAGAACAGAGACATGCAACACTTACAGAAGTGCAGTCCTAATGGCAGCTGGGTCTCTGATACCCACTGGTGACTGTGACCCATGGCTCACCTACAGTGACAGAATTTCACACAGTTTGGAACCATTGGTTTGAAGTCCAGTGATGCTGGGTGGAGCTGGAAGGAGTCTCTGGGCTCCTGGCAGGCTATGAGCCAAAACGAGTTCTTTGCTCCATATTCATGCTGGTTGCTTCTGGAGCATAATAAAACCCATCTGTGGGGTTCATTACCCTCACTAGCTCTCCTACCTAGGAAAACTGCCTGGAAGACACAAACAGCACACACATTAAATGTCAGACACATTCTCAGATTGTGTCCTTACGGTTGTATGACTAAATTTGGCAGCCAAGGGAAGTGCTACTGTACCTTGTATGATTTGAACTAAAACAACTGATGGAGCTAAAGCTGAGTACAGATACAGCCAAGACCAGATGGTTTTCAAAAGAAAACCTGTGATCCTAAATCTACCTGAAAGCTTGCTTTAGGAGAGTAGCCTGACTTTTAAATGGGTTGGTTCCACTGAAGTCATTGGGAAGTGGTGGATGAGTGGATTAGAAAATCAGATCTGTCTTTAGAGCAGGTATTTTAACCTGGGCTTAGGTTTCTAGTTTTTTAAATTTTGGTCATTTGAACACCTTCTCTGAAGGTATACAATATTTTCATTGTGTACATTTTAAACACATTTAGTGCAACTCAGGCCCTGATCCTGCAGGACGTGAAATAGGCACTTTACTGACAGAAGTTGTCTCTATTTTCCTATTGAAATTGTCCTAACATTTAGACATGAGTGTTCAGTTTCTGTTTGGCTGTAGAATGTTTCACTGAGTCACAGTGACCTCTTTGTGAGACCTTGAGCCAAATTCACCCAGATTCTTTGATGACAAAATCAACCATCCAGCTGAGTACATCCAACTGAGGACAGGCAGGAAGAATGAGATGTTTCAAGAGGACTGTAGGAGAAACCAAGATTAAAAACCATTATGATTGCTAGGAGATAACCCCTGGAAATCTATTCCAGCTTTTTCTGTTTCAAGGTTTTTTCAAATGTCTCAATACTTCTGCTAGAAGCAGCTTCTACTAAAATACTTCCTTGTCTGAACTTCAGAAAACAGCTTTTTACATAGGAATAATTCAGATAGACATAATTCTGTTCATTATAAAAGTCTTGTTCTCTGGGACACCCTCAGTCTTCTTCCCAGGTGAGATATTTTCTTCTTTGTAAATGGTAATGGAAAGCCTTTTCCTTCTTCTCTCAGTTTGCTGCATCCCTTCCTCCAAGAGCTGTTTCTTCTTTCCAGAACGCTTTCGTGTTCCCACTACAGCTCCCAGTTTGGGAAAGACTGATGGTGGAAAGAATATTGTTTAGTCAAATACTTTCTGAATTTTTAGCAAAACATTGTTTTTCTAGACTAGAGGTTCTGGTGGTGCAAGTGCAGCAAACAGCACAATAAACACCATCTCCACTGGTGACATGGTGAATGAAACCTTTGGGTGTAAGTTTTTGACATTTGAGTGCCTGCCATAAATTTGTGAAGTTGCAGCAGCAGGATGCATTATTTCTTTCTCTTCTGTTTTTCTTTTTTCCTCCTTACAAAGAAAATTCTGTTACCACAAAGGACAAAGAGGTTCTTTCTGCTTTCAACTCCTCATCCTTTGCCATTTCAGCACAAATTTCCTGCTAATATATGGAGATGAATTTCACTCCAAAGTGCTTTCAACATCACTGCTACCAGTAACATCCTTCCTGGGAAGGACTAGATGGATAAAAATTTGCTGTNNNCTGGCAACCCTTATAAAAAAATTAATGTTTTTTTTTTTTTTTTTTTTTTTTTTTTTTTTTTTGTGAGGAAAGCATAACTGGAACTTGGATGTTTGGATGGATTCTGTGAATGTAGTGTTTCTAGGACCCTTTTCACCTCTTGAATCCCACCACAGATCCTAGTACAGAGCTGCTGGGACATCCTACCAGCAACATTTCAGTGTCTGCAGTTTGGATTTCAGTCTGATTCCCAGACAGGAGGCCAGTAGCCATGGACACAAATGCATGTCATACCTACATCACGAGATGCCACCAAATGCATGGCACTGCCACTTGCACCACCAACCAATGGGCAGTGACCTCAAAGTGGGTGGGTGACTGCTCTGCCTCAGGGCTCCTTCATCCATCACTCAAATAGCAGCAATCACTTTCTGACCAACATATGGAGCTGTCTTAAAGAGATTTCCTCACCTGTCCAAAGGCTCTAATTTCTGCCCATGTGGAGGTAAATCATTCAAGGGAGCATCTGTGGTCTTAGAAAAGTTACTGTGCACAGGAGGGGCCATCTGTTGTTGCTGCAAGTGCTCAGGTACCTTTGGATTTGGGAAGTAGGTATTTCTAGAGAGAAAATGAGATGGCAGGAGTTACAGAATCCCAAAATATCTTCACTGACTTTAGGCAAAGCTCTGTATATGCCATATATGCCATATGTTCTGTGGAAGGAACTTCAGGCACCTTCCAGTGGTAAATCAAGCCAAGTTTTGGTTACAGCTCCATTTTTTTAAGACTCAGCTTTAGCAAAAAAAGACCTTTTGAGTTCTCAGGTTCTGTGTCCTTCTTTCACCGTTGCTCCATCACATCATCACCTTACAAAAGCAGTAACATGATGCACAGAGGTCTTTCTGTGGCTGCCCTCTGACCCCTGCACACAACCCCCTCTACAATGTGTGGGTTCACAGCTCCAGAAATCATGAGAATTTATCTAACAAACCTACCCCAAACACAGCAATGCCAGCAAAAAAAACCTCTGACAACCAAACAACAAAAAACCAAACAAAAAAGCAAACCCCAAAGTAAGATCTTCAGTTGGTTAATTGAATTATTTTAAACTTAGAGCAACTGTAGACGATCTGAAGTTTCAGGCCAGTTTGCTCCAGATCAAATAAAGAGCTTGTGCATCTGGAAGTCCTCTCAGCCTAACAAAAGACATTTTCTATAGGTAATGAGAAGTCGTTTCCTACCCTTGCAGCTCTAATGGTTTAGAAATCAGACTCTAATTAATGGCCCATTTATACTCACTTGGTCTAAGTTTTTTATTGATTATTAGTTTGCATAAGCAATTCTTTATCCTTGGTATATTTAAATAGATTAGGCTTATGCCTTTACCCTTTCTCTTAGTAGCCTAAGATAGCTGAACACTGTAGATTGAGATGAAAAAACAGATTCACCATAGCACTCTTTCTAAAATGATCTTTCTTTTCTTCTTTTCTTCTTTTCTTCTTTTCTTTTCTTTTCTTTTCTTTTCTTTTCTTTTCTTTTCTTTTCTTTTCTTTTCTTTTCTTTTCTTTTCTTTTCTTTTCTTTTCTTTTCTTTTCTTTTCTTTTCTTTTCTTTTCTTCCTCTCTCTCTTTTCTTTGTTTCTTTCTTTTGTTCCTGCTGTTGCTATAATTTTTAGCAAAATATGTTAACATTTTTAGCAAATATTAGTATTTTCCTAATGCTAATTAAATTAAAGTCATCAGTGTCAAAATGACTCGCCATATTTCTTATTGTTATTATTCATAAAATTTATCCACAGGTGTCCCCCCAGCCTTGGCACTCAGGCTTCATGTTGCTTGTACAAAACAGGACAGTGATCATGCTGGAGAATTTAGCCAAAACAGAAATTCAGTAGAGGGGGAAAAGTGCATTATCAACTCTCTTTCACAGTTTAAAACCAAAGATCAGATAAAAAGTGCCTTCACAGCCACCAAATGACTAATCTGTGCTCATGCAAGACTGAGCAGCAAGGGTAGGAAATGGGTTAAAGGAAAGGAAAAGGGTTAAGGAAAAGCTGAATTTATATTATAATTCATGTGGATCTGATGTGCTAGAATACTAGATTTACCAGGTCAGGTAAAGCATGGGCAAGCTTTCCTGGAAATTAAATAGTAAGTCTTAGGCTGAAAGTAACCTGAAATAATCAGTGAACTGAGGGAAGAGATCACTAAAATTACCTCACCAGAAGGGACTGTCTTTGTGGAAGTGTTCCAAAGCCGTGGTTTGGCTCTTAACACCTCAAAGGGAACACACAGAATGGTTCTATTAAAACAAAACAAAACAAAACAAACAAACAAACCAAAAAATGGATGTAATTTTTTCTGTGTTTTATGCTGAGGTCATACAGGTGCCTGTTACACAGGGGCAAGATTTGAGCCAAGCAGACTCTGAACACAGAGCAGCCCGTGGAACACAGCTGTGAGGAAAGCTCTGTGGCAGGCTCTGCCCTGGCAGCACCGATCCACTGCTCCCCACGCTACCTCTGTGAGCCTTACGGCTCTTTTCAGTTGAAGAGGACTCAGGGAAGTGCTGCCCCAAGGAGACAGAGTGAAAACAAAAGACACCTTGTGAATGGTGTTGCCATCTGGTGAGCCCAATGCGTGGGACACGCTGCTTCCCTGTTTGCCCCAAGAGCTGTGCTGGGGGCACTCGGAGCCCACCCAACGTGCAAGCAAACGTGACTTTTGACACTGTCCCCACTTCTGAGTGGAGTCTGATTTGAGGCGTGCTAAGGTTGTGGGGTGGGAGCTGCAGCCCCCCAGCCTGGTCTGGGAACTTGCTGATGTATCTTCACACCACATGAACACCTCCACACCTCCTGCTTGGACACTTGTCCTCCCGGTTCTGTCCTGAGCCTGTGAGCACAGTGCCATCTGGTGAGACATGTCTGCAACCCAAATAAGCCTCGCCTCTCACTCACAAACCCCTCGGGATGGGGAAACCTAAACGGGAGCCTAAATGCCAGCACACTTCTGAGACATAATTTCATAAGGAGAAGCAACAATAGGCCTGGAATTTCACCAGAAATGGCTCATTTGCATGAGTCTTCTTGCTCAGGTATCAGCCAGAGGCTGGATTTACTATAACCCCAAATTGAGCTGGCTCCTAATCCAGCCTTCATCCACTGCAACTAGGTCTAAAACTGAATCCTTTGGAACCTGAAGCCCAGAATACGAAAAGTCCTTGAAAGGGACCCCAAAACATTGGATTTGATGTGCCATTGGATTTGTTATACTTATCAGCTGCCTGGACAACTGCTTCCACAAAGCTCTCCTTTGTAGAGGAAGGTCTTGGGGTCCCCTTTGGTTCTTGCTCAAACAGAAACTAGCATGGAGGGAAATGTCATTGTTGTATAACGTGACTTCTCCACAAAGTGCTTAGGGCCTGCTCCAGATGCCCTCTGGTCGAGCCATGAGATGTTCTGTGCATGGCAAGACATGGCTGTGAGAAGTCATGGCCTTGGCTGCCACCTTCTCACAAGCATCCCATGAGCACAAACTCCCACCTTGGGCCTCTCAGCTGCAGCCTGACACCAGGCCTTGTGGGCAGGCAATGATGATCAGGAATCAGTGGAGTAATTTCTAGTTTATGGGACTTGGAGTGGCTACATAAAGCAGGGTTTCACCTTTCAAAGTAGAGATTTTAATGCATTATGTAAATATAGACACATCCAGATGCATAGAGGGGAGGGTTGTTTCTCCCTTGTGCTAGAGACAGCACACCCCACCTCCCACCCCCAACACAGCCCTACAGAAGAAAGAAACACAAACTTAATGACTCCTGTCTTTTCTGCCTGCACAGACCACAGGGATGACTTTAGAATCCACACTGCAGATAACTAAATGAGGCTGTCAGCAATATGGGCATCTACACATGCTGCAGGTGTCCAGCCCCACATCACAGTACAGATGGAGCCAGTGCAGGAACTGTTCAGGTAAATACAAGCTTCTAGAACTGCTCAAGGTGCCCTCAATTACCCCTCTAGCCAGGGCTAGCAAGACAAGACCTACATCCTTCTGTGTGGGCCAGGTGGGATGCACTTAGGGAACCATAATGACCATGCCTCTCTGCAGACCCTATTGGGAATTCCTGTGTAGACACCTCTGTTTGACTCTCAGTCGATCCATTAGTGAAAGTGAACAAAATCCTGTTTCTCAGCTCAGCTGCACAGTGAGCTTTTTATTTTTTCTCTTTTTTTCTCCAGAAATCACATATTCAGACAACTGCAGTAAAGACTCCTCACTCCACAAATGTTGATACTGCACTGAACTCCAGCTCCAACTCCTAGCTCATTTGTGGTCACTCAACTGTTCTGTGGTATTCCTGCTTTTTCTCCTTAACATTCACCATAATAACTCAACAGCAAACACATGCTTCTGCTTCCCAAGAGTTAAGGCTACAAGTAGGTAATGTGCTCCTCCCTTTTGGAGGGTTAGAATTTTCAGTTCTGTTGAACAGATGCAGTGTTAAATATGGTTCACTATCCACTATCCTCCAGCTGAAGAGGACAAATGCACTGAAAGGTGACAAAAGGCATATTTCGTGAGTGAGAAGATGAAATTAAAAAATGAAACCACACAATGTTATCTTCTGTTGTCAATGGAACAGCACTTTTCATTATGTCTGCATGCAATGGGAATATTAACTCTGATAGCAGAAGTGCAAATTAAACTGCTGATTTAGATTATCATATTTCAAAAATAGTAACTTTATAGGCTTTTTTTATTTTTCATTCTATGTAAAACCTCTGTGAGTTATAAGCCTTTTTTGTCAACTATATCTTACAAGTGAGAGGTTTATATTCCTGCTGTTACATTAAAGGAGGAATTTGCTGCTAGGAGAGTTTAGCATTTTATTCAGCTGTGGTAACTTTCCCTTATACTCTAGCACAAAGCACAATTAAGACAGAAATGTTCAGTAGCTTTATTATGCCCCTGTGTGAGGAGCTAATCTTTTTGTCCCCCATTTCATTTTTCAGGGACTCCCAAAGGGTTTTGCAAACTCTACACATTTGCCTAGTGCACTCTGTAGTGGCATAAACAAAGAATACATGGACTCCAATAGAGGCTTTGGCTTTTATATTTTTAGTATTTCCATTTTCTTTTACTGCAAGTTTCAAGAGTACTGGAATTTCCCAGTTAATATTCTGGGATTGTGGGTAAATTTTGCTCACATTAATTTGGGCTATTTGTTACTTTGATGAATATGCAGGGAAACAGAGGACTGGAATTTTAAAAGAAATATATTTATTATTTAAAGGAAATTTTTCTTTACACAGAGAAACACATAGGTTCACCTCCTGAACTACCAGTGGGAGACAATCTCTGATGAATGCCATTCAATAAAAATGAAATCAACGTTTTCTGGGTTTGTTTTGGTGCTTTGTTTTTTTTTTTGTTTTTTTTTTTTTTTGTGTGTGGGTTTTTTTGTCTTTATTTTTGATTTTGGTGATGGTTGGTTGGATTTTTTGGAATGTTTTTTATATATTTATTTTGGTTTTTANTTTTTTTTTTTTTTTTTTTTTTTTTTTTTTTCTATAGGAAACCAGCAAACATTCCTAAGGAGGTAACTCCATTACTAACTTTTCAAGCACTGGAGTTTTGATTCAGCCTGGCTTTCTATGAACACACACCATGTGCATTTCTTGCCCTGGGTTCTGCTGTCTAGTTGTTCCCTCTAATAGCTTGCAAATCTATTTGCCAATTTTGATTGAACTTGATAGAGTAATTGAAGACTCAGTGATACAAGCAAATGAGGTGAGGACACCTGGCTCATTACCATGCCTCGGATGGACAATGGCTATGGACCCAGGGAATCTGGGTAATAATTGTAATAAAAGTTATTTATTGTTACTTTCCCAGGATTACCCTCTGGCATCCAGGGCTGGAGGTTTGCAGGGATCCCAAGCCACAGCTGCTTCCTTTGTGTCTTGAAATCCTTCCTACAAAACCAAGGCAAATCTTGTCCTATTCTGCTTGTGTGATATATATTTAAAGTAGAAAAAGAGACCCTCTGACTAACCTGACTGAGTGGAAGCTGCAAAACAAGCAGTCATCCCTTACCAGACTTTATTAAAGTCACTCTCCCCACAGGTTATCCAGCACACTTTGTCTTTTGTCTCTCTATTCGTTAGGCCTCAATTACATTGTGATAAATTGTCCTGAGTAAAGGAAAGTGTGAAGCAGACAGTCTGATATTTTCTCATTTTCTGCATTACCTCTTGGCCATTGCCAAGTAAACTGCCATGGAGACCAGCACATAAACATCCCTTCCCCAGGACAGTCTTGTGGGAATAAGCCAAGGAACTGAAACATCCACAGCAGCAGGCTTCACCTGGCACTGTAATTCGTAGAGACGGCCACACAAAACATTTTCTCAGTGATGCACATGAGAGGAAAGTGCCTGGTCTGACCTTGTGTGTGTCAGCAGGCAGAAGCATTTCACAGCTTCTGCCCAGCACCAAGCTCTGCAGCTTCCAGACCATCCCAGGGGATGGATGTGGTCACCTCGTGGCTCTCCGAGCCCGGGGGACTTTGGGCTGAGCACACAGTGACTCACTGCATCAATAGCACTTCTAGTCCCAGTACCTTCCTAAGGCTGCCTTAAAATTTCCCTTCAAAAACACCATAATCAAGCAATTTAATGGTACTTCTAAATGTCATTGCCAACATTGGCTATACTTGCCACAGGAGCTCTTGGTCCCTGTTATTTTTTTCTATGATCTTCTTGTGATGATTGAGTGTTATAATTTCCAGGATTCCCACAGGCGATCATTAAAATGCTGGCAAGTTGGTATTGATGATTGGTTTCCACTGCACAAGCAGAGTATTTCTCAGCAGATAAGTACACATTTTTTGCCTTGAGCAGTGAAAGAAATGTACACTGAATTTCTTTCCCACTGGCTGTTTATATTTCACTACACAAGGATAATTTATACAAGAAAATATAACATTCGTGATTGCATCCAGCATTTACAAAAACAGTCAGGCTCTTCCAATTTGAAAAGAAAAAATTATGTAGGAGATGGGGGACTTTTTCTATGTCGATTTTGACTTCTGAGTCATCAAGTTAGGAGAAGGCCCCGTGGCAAAAGTGCTCACCCTACATGGAGGGTGGAAATAAATTGAACATGAGCACAAACTGGAAAGGAGACAGCATCTCTACACGGCTCTTTCCTTCTCCATGCTAACCATTACATACCCAGGACAATTCATGGTGAGGTGCAAACCCTTCCAAAAAGGCACCTGTTGAAAAAACCTGAAATGTGTATTATGTGGGGATGTAAAAGTCCCTCCTGGTCTGAGGGGGGGCTGTGTTTGAGGAGAGCATGCTCTGGCTTGTGCCTTTGCTGGCAGCATTGCAGAGTCCCTTTGCTCAGCTCAGCCCAGGATCTCAGCAGTCACAAGAAGAGCAGCACAGAAGCTGGAATGCCCTGGGTTAGGATGTGTGACCCTGTGGCATCACCTCAGCAGACACAGGCAACCCACACTTGCCTCAGAGCTTCGTGGAGGGTGAGAAAAAGCACCCCAAAAGTATATTGGACATAACTGAAATCCTTGCTGATGCCTAATGCCAGGCACTGGCCTGGGAATAACCACTGGAAAAACAGCTTTCTCTGCTGGAAGAAGAAGTGCTATTACACTGAAGGAAAGAAGAACTAGGAGCACAGAAAGCCCAGCTGTCCAGTTTGGCCACTTGGATGGTGTGTCTCAGTCTCTTCCTGTGTGCCTCTTCCAGCACTGGTGGAGAGCACCAGAGCCTTCCAGAAGTGTCTCCCTGCTCCCTTCATTGCCATACAGAGTGCATGGCTTCCTTGTCTAAGTGCTCAAATAAACCCCTGCTTCAGTGCAATGGATAAAGGCCACAGTCTCACCTTCTGCTTCACTGCCAAACTTCCTCCACCAAGATTTTCACTCTGCAAGGCTACAGCAATCAGGCAGTCACCCACCATGAGGCCAGGGCTTTTGCCAGCATATTGGACCTTGCTGCAGGGAAAAGCATGAAGAGTGTAAGAGCCAGCCCATGGCTGTGGTTGTGCAGCACACAAAGTTACTCATCAAACACCAGCATTTTCTTTACCTCAGCTGACCCAGTGTGGACCCATTTTCTTAATGCAAAACGTGTAGCAGTGGGAGTTATATTGGCAATGAACTGTGCAAACCTAGCAGCTGAAGGCAGAATTGTTCCTTCTGAGCTGGAGCAGACACTTTGTCAGCTCCCTGCTGGTGACTAATGAAGCAGGTAACCTTTTCTTTCTTGGGGGGCCTTCCTGAATGGACTCAAAATACACATCGATCTTTATTAATGCTGTCACTCCTCCTGCAGAGGTGCTCTCCCTCAAACCCACTTTTTCTTGTGCAGAAACAAGGGCTTTCCAGCAAATTACCCATACCTATAATTACACCTGAGATGCCAGATGGTCACCTGCTGATGGGGAGGCGACCTAACAGGTAACCATCTAACAAATAGGTGACACTCTGCCAGGGTGACACAAAACATAAACGAGACAACAGCTAAGGTGGCAGATTGCAAAGAGCTCTATCAGCTGTATCAATGGGGAAGGGGGGGAATTGCATGAAGAACAAACCAAGTAGTTACCACTCTCTGCTGATTTCTGAATAAATAATATTTAAAAAAAAAAAAAAAAAAAAAAAAAAAGACTTAGTAAAAGAAATTTGTTGATTTTTTTTTTTTCCTGTACAGTCAGAGTTGTGTGGGGTCCTTTGCTTCCCCCTGCTGTCACCCTGAAACGGCACAGGGTGGGCTGTGGCTCCAGCCAGCCGTGGGAGTGGGGAAATTAATGAGGATGGGCTCCGCCGGCTCCCGCATCCCACAGCTCCCCTGGCGCTGCCGTCGAGAGCTGTGAGAGCGGGAGGCCAGCAGGAATAAAAGCCAGCAAGCCCCCCCTCCGTGCCTCACCGCCCACGGGCAGAGCCCCAGGGAGCCGAGCAGAGCTCTGGGGTCCCAGCGGAGAGGGCTCTCCCAGCTGGCTCCCACTGAAGGTCGGATTTTGCCGTTCCTCTGCCCCATCTCCCACTCGTGCAGGTGAACGGATTTGGCACCCACAGCACTGTCAGGTAAGAGGGGTTTGCTGGGAGCTGGACAATGTGCTGGCATAACAGCCAGTGAGGGGCTTTGTGGCTTGTTAGGAAACCGGATCTGGAAGAGGACTTTGCTCGGAATTTTTCAGAAAAATAAAAAGAAATTGTTCCCTCTAGCAGTCCTTAGAGATGAGCCCTTGCTCCGGAGGGGTTTGCTGGCCCATGTACACCTCCCCTGTCCCAGCAGGGATCCCCTGGCAGTCAGAAGCCAGCCAGTGGGAACTGGGATCTTGGGAAGCCCCACCAATTCTGCCTGCTGTGCCCACCAGGGCAGAGTGGGGCACCTGCATCTGGGAGAGAGAAGAGCTCAATTTGAAAAGTCTGAACAGCATAGTACAAATGTGGACGTGGCTCTTGTTTGGACTGACACATGGTGGGGCCACCCTGAAGTTGTCTTTTGGCTTTGCTGTAGGTCAGGCATGCATCAGTCAGTCAGTGCTATCAGTCAGTGTTGACTCCTATTACCTAAACATTTAGGATGAGAATAATGACCACAAAATTGTTTATAGCTAAAACTAGCTGAAATAACAAAGGAAACAGGCTGGAGGGTCTGTGCTACACACACTTATCACTGCTGCTTGTAAGGGGCAAGGAACTGGGTTAAAACAGGCAGCAGTAATGTGAGACACAGCATGTGTTCTGGGTGGGCAAACCTGGCTGCCCACCACCAGCACTGAGGGCACTCAGTGAGGAGTATGGGACAGCCTGGAAGAGGCTCAGGGGTGCTGTGACTCTAGTGTGGCTCAGCTGCAACCTGCCACCCTAAAAAGCAGCTGTATGGAAAGGCTCCAGCCTCCTGCAACGAGTTCAGAGACTTGTCTCCACTGCTTGCTGGCCATTCTAAGCCTAGGGCAGGTCCCTTTCCACTGGGGAAACAAACTCAGGGAAGGACTGATGGGAGGAGGTCCAGAAGTTGGCTTTGGTCTTTAACTTTTTTTCCTGGTGGAGATTTATGTTTATCATATGACTTTTCCAACTCACTATCAAACTGGGAGCAGGTACATTGGGCAGGACACCTTTCTGCCCTTGTATGCCACCAGTCTTTGCGCTGTGCTAGTTTCAGTTTCCTGTGAGTTTCAGTGACAATTTCCCTGTTTCAGCTGGGAAACAAAACCATTGTGCAGCTGCCTGGCTGCTGAATTGCACTTTAGCACCCTCACACATAAGAAAGTAATTCATTCTTAACACCCACAGCAGCTTCTGCAGAATCACCAAAGGTGTGGGGAAAAGGGGCAACACCTCTTTATCTGCCAAATAGAATGAATTCTCTGACGGATTTGTCAGTCCTGGAAAAGTCCAAGCCAACATCTGAGGAAGGACTGAAACCATTACCTGGTAGTTATGTGTGTTGTGTTCTTGTGTGAACATGCTTTGTGCACAGCCATCATGAAGTTGCTTTCTTTATCTCACCTGTTAGAAGCGCGCACACAGAGCTCTGAATCACAGACACTTCTGGGCTCTGTCACTAGGTGGTGACAGGCTTCCAGATACTGAGTCCTCCTTCAGTTTGTCCTTTTCTTTTAGTGTAAAAGAGCAGTAAATGAACATAAAACGTCTGGTTTACCCTCTGCTTATGGAAATACAGCAATCCCAGCCACAATAAATTCTGCTTAAGATAATTTGATATTTAACTGATTTCTAATATGCCATTGGATTGATTAATATTGTTTCTGTAGGAATTACTGCTATAAAAGTAAATTTAGTCGTAGACATTTACATAAAGACTAATATTCCCGATCTATGCATAATTTAGAGCACCTTTGTCAGCAGACATTGCCAGATGTGAAATGAATGCCTGTTTGTGCATCTTCTAGAAAGAAACCTGCACTGGAAGCTTTAAAGTTAATATGTCATTTGGTTGGGAAAAGTACCAGTTTCCCTTCCTCCTTTCTGTTTTCCCTGAGCATGCAACAGTGCTTATTTTTTTCCTTGAAATGCTCATCAATAGTTGCAGCCCATAGGCACAGTATTTGCTCTGCTGAAGAGGGTTTGGTGGCTGGTATGAGACACGTGCACTCACCAGAGGTCAGGCACTCATACATAATTTCTATTCCAGTCCATCGTTCAGTACTGATGGAGATATCCTCTGGGATATGAAGATGAGGGCTGGAAAAGGAGAGCTCAATTCCATGAGACATCTGATGAGATCAGGCACACTAGAAACTTGGATGTATGTGTTGGTGGCTGGCTGCTGCCTGCAAGGATCTGGTGGGATGTCTGTGAATGCCTCAGTCCCTGACTCTTACTGGGTCATTCACCCACTGGTAAAACCACACCTATTAACTGCCAGGAAACAGAATCTGCAATGCCATTGTTCAAGGAGCAAACCCCATCCCCTTCCCCATGGCAGCAGAGGGTCCTGTCTGGGCTTGGAGACAGCCTCCTCTGCTCAGCCATGACTAGTAGGGCTTGGACAGACTTTGGAGAGGGGTATGGCCATGGATCAGCTGGTTGAACAAGTCTGTCTTTACCTTCAATCCATGCCTGGGACCCCATGGTCCCTAGTAGGCTCTGGGCAAAGCTGGACACTGCATTGCACAAGAAAGGCCTGGGGTGGATCTTGTGTCAATTTAGAACACAGTGAGGCTAAGCTTAAAATACTGCTCTCTAACCATTAAGAAATCTAGAGGCTATTTTGAGGTAGGTGCAGGAATGCAGCTTCCCTTATCCTGGCCTCCTCCACACACACCTTCCTCTGTCACACAGCTGCTGATGGTGGCAGACTTGTGGTGACCCTGGCCAGAAGCTGAGGCTTGGAGCATGTGTGTGTGTGTGTGTGTGTGTGTGTGTGAGTGAGCTTTCCACACTCCCATTGATGTGGAATGCTACCTAACTGCCTGGTGCTGTCTGAGGCCTGACCCTGGATGCCTGGCTGCTTGCTCATCCCTCACCCACCTTGTAAAAATTCTTCTTTACAAGGAGCTACTTTCTAATCCAGCTACTTTTCTGTCAAAGGCATGTTGTTCTGGGCTCCCTGTGGTTTGCAGTTTTTATTCCATATTCTTCTTCAGAATCCTCCTCAACCTTAAAACTCTTTTCATCTTCTCTCCTCCTTTTTTTCTTTAATTCATTTTTGCTCACTAATTAATTAATGCTGAGGTTTGTGTACCAAACCCCACCTGTTTCCCTGGGTTTTCTCATAACAAATACTCTTTGTTCTGCCCAAAACCCAATCCAAGATAGAGCCTTTCACAGTTTTCAGGAAGATGGCACTAATACTTCTCCCCCAGCCTCCCTGTGAGCCCAGAGCTCAAGCATCATCACCATCAGGCAAGCCTGGAGCTGCTGGAAGGCATACCTGCCTCTGGGTATGCCATGCTGCTGGCTGGGTTTGTGCTTGCTTGGGGTTTTTGAGGGTAGTGAAAGCCTGCCAGCATGTGTGAGAGTACTCTGAGTCAAGATACTTAGTAAGGTAAAGACCCTTCTCATAGCCATATTAATTTCTCTGTCTCCACAGGCACCCCAAAAGGCTCACCACGATGGCTGCTGGCCTGGAGAAAGCCTGCCACCGGTGCATATCTAAAATTGCCAGCAATGGTAAGGCAGTTCTGGTAGCCATTGCCTCATGTGTTTAAGCAGCCCTGTTGCTAAGCCAAGTATATAAAGGAATCACAATGGTACCAAGTCCCACCTGAATCTTCCACTGAAGTTTCCTTTCCTAGATAATTTTGGTCACTGATGGAGTGTGCAGTAGTAACTCCACCCTAACAGCAGCTGCCTGTTGCAGTATTTGAAGTATAGCAACCAGAACAAAATTTCAAACAAACACTACCATGTACCTAAATATGGGCAGCAACAGACAGCCTAAGCAAAATAATGTGTTTGCCTCCTCTCTGAAGTGTTACCTTACACACAGGGCAGCAGAAGCATCCACAGGGAAAATCACCTTGTGAAGAGCAGCACAGCCAGCCTGAGAACAAACACTCCTAGAAGCAATTCCCGCCAAGCAAAACTGCTGCCAGCCTGTGTGATGGCACAGGGACACAAGTCTGGGGGCAGAATAGGGTCAGGAATAACTCCCCTTTCACCTAGTGAGATCTGGGACAGGTTAATCTTCCCTCTACTTGCCTGCTCCCTGGCACAAGGGCCACTGCAGGTGGGGTATCCCCCATAAGCAGCCCCTTGCTGTGGGTTGGAAGCATCAGTTATCTGCACAGAGGTTCTTCTGCATGACAGCCTGGGCTGGCTCAGGTTTTAAAGCAACTGGTTCTCCCCACCCAGGGTGGAGGACACAGAGGGCTGTAATGAGCTGACAGCTGGTTGAACAGGCTGGTTCTTGCTCTCCGAGGAGCAACGCAGCAGAAAGTTGACCTGGGCTGAGGCTGTGCAGGCTGCACAGAGGCACAGGAGAAATACACTTCAGAGGTGGGGTTTTCTAAGATCAGGGAAGCAGTGTCCTCAGCAGGAAGTTAAAATCCACGGGTTTTGAAGCACCTTACTCCTGCTGATTGCATCTCCTTTTCACTCTGAGTTCCCAGTGCCTTTTGCTTTCACTTCTAGGCAGTAGCAATTTCTAATTCCACTCAAATACAAGAAGCAGCAAACCTCTTGGCCACTCATCATAACTGATACTTTACCCACACTAATTGCTGCAATTGCCAGTCTAGGGTGTTACCTTGCAGTCTTCTATATTCCTGATCTTTGCTTTGCTTGAAAGGCTCTCAAAGCTCAGAATGAACTTTTATTAATGATTAAACCCCTCAACTTCTTGCTGTCTTACAACCTGGCAGAGAAAATCAGGCCAAAGGGACAGAAAAGTCAATCCAGGCCTCCCTGCAGAAACCTGGCACAGGTAGGGAAGGAGAGGATATTTCCTGGCCCACTTTTTCATGCATATCACTGCCCCAGGGGAAAGGAGGGCTGGGGAGTGATGGAAAACAAGGGGTGCAGAGCATGCACCCTCATTACACCCTGACAAGCACCTGGGAGTAGAATTGGGACCCAACTGGTCCTTGTGGGATCCGTCACATCCTGCAGAAAGGACATGCAGGGAGGATCTGGACTCATTGGTGAATATCACAATTTAAAAGGTCAAAAGTGATATTTTCTCTGATTTTTGTTCCTAGTGTCTACAACCAAAATGTTACCGTTCCCTGTTGCTTAATTACCACTGGAACTTCAATGATAAGACAGAAAATAAGGAATCCTTTAGAATTTGTTTTTTAAGATTGGGATTAGTTCTGATCTCACCTATGCTCTTCTACACCAGAAGTACCCTCTTGGGTAGCTGAAAAGTTACCCATGAGTGAGGAATTCAGAAATACCATTCCAGAAAAGTATCTTCAGGTTCTTATCATACTTAAGTTCAAAATAAGCTCAGCTTTAGCTATGGATCAGCTAATGCATCCAAAATTGATTTTATGTTCATTAAAATGCAAGCCCTCATGAAATGCAGTGATGCTTAATTTCACTTTTCCTCATCATCCTGTATTTATTTTTCAAAGAGCTTTTCAGCAAAACCCCACATTTGTACCTTTGGTCTCCTGGTATTTAAATAACTCCCAAGAGCCAACCCACCTGTGGAGCATCTTTTCATTCTCATTGTAGCAATTTAAGTTCAGTCTTCAATTTATTGACCAAAATAAAAAAGCCTAATCCACTACCCTGGGTCTACTGCAAAGCAAACTGAATGGCTCTATATGTATTGCCTAAATATTGTTTTAAAATTACTTCTTGGAATTATTCACAAGGGGCCAAATCCAGAATTTAGACCATGGCATAACTGTAGCTCAGTATCCAGAGACATAATATGAAATTCAGGCTAGACACTCTGCAATATTGCTCAACCCCCAAAGCACCTACACCTAGGACATAAATTTTAGGTGATGTGATGCTGATATCTGGGTACCAGAGTTCTATTTCACAGTAATTCAATCTTGCCTAAGCAAAGAGTGGTGGAACCCAACAAACAGCTGGTGGCCCTGAGCTAGGATTTGGTCAGTTTCCTCACACTTCCCCTGTCTCAAAAGGTGGCTTTGCACTGGAACTAGAGGCTTCCATGGGAATGGCTGTTCCTTGCCCTGAATCCTCCAGCTCCTGAGTATCCAGTTTGGTCAAGGGATTAAATCATGCCAGATTCATTCCCAGAGACTATTCCATCAATTGATGGAATCCTTGCTATGGCATTTAGCCTCATGAACAGAGCAGTCTTTGGTTTTGCTCAAGGATATCTCATGTCTCTACTCTTTGGATCACTCACCAGTCTGGTTTTGAGTGCTCAAATCTTGCTGTTATTTTCTTATTTGGTGGTGGCTGGACAAGCTGAACAGATTTAATTCCTTCATGTTACTTCATTCAAGTCTTTTCTGCATATTCCATCTGAGATAGTGACATTTTCCTGTGGTTTGAAAGCACAGAAAGACAGCCAGTAATCACAGCTACCAAACTCACAGGCAGACTCATCCCTGGTCTGTAAAACATACAATCTTACTGGGGCTGGTTCCTCAGAAAAATCTGTCAAGACTTTCCCTGCCACCACGACACCCTCACAGGCTGCATTCTTTGTTTTCTCCAAGTGCCTATCAGTACTGCAGGGGATGCCATGAAGGAACAAAACATGGATGAAAATACCTGCTCCCCATCTGCACTCCAGCCTGTTACACCACCCATGCTGCAGTGCAGCACACTGTGACACTGCTTGCTGAGCTACTGCATTGCCATCTGCGCCTGCCTCAGGGCAGCAGCAGGCATGGGACCCTGCCAACTGAATTTGACCCAAATTTCCTAACACCCAGACTGCTGGGAGTCAGGCCCCTTCAGAGCAGCATTCCCACAGGGTGTCATCCAAAGGGCATACTGGGAATTTTCACACAGAGTTTTGCTCCTCAGCTTGTTCAAGCAGATAAATCCTGGGGTAACTGCAGACTTTCTTTGGAAGCTGGTAGTATCTCACTAAAAAAAAAACAACAAACAAAACAACAAACAAAACAAACAAACAAAAAAAGTTCCTTTTTTATCCAGAACCTGACAGGCTACAGAACAAATAGCACTTGGAAGTGATGGTAATGTAACCAACACTTCATTTATTACTGTATTTATTATCAGAGAGCTTGTCACTCTACTGAGCAGCTTACACTACAGCTGTATTAGCATACTACTGAGGAGAGTAGGTAGATTGAGATTTATATTCATAAATAGCTTCTGAAAACCCTGTGAAGACTCTTATCTGAAAAGAAAGAAAATTTTCTTTCTCTTCAAAGTAAATAGGGTCAGCCTGAGCTGATCTGTAACTTTCAAGTGCTTGGAAAACTCGTGGCAGCAAAATAAAATCTGAGGAGCCCATGGGTGAATTGGTGTCACCTCCAATACTGCCTCCAGATCCCAAGCAAATGCCAGAGGGCAACAGGCTGTGTGTCCCAAGGCCAGGAACAACAAGGGAGTGGCAAAGGCCTGGGAGGAGAGCTGCAGTGCAGGGGAAGATGCAAAGGCTCAGACATCAGACAGAAGAGAGACCATGACATACAGCCAAAATGTCAACAGCGATCTCAAGTGCGTTTACTTCTGTGAGGAAATCCTGGCAAGAGGAATTCAGCCAAACAGCAGATTTATATGAGCTGACTGTACTGCTGGGCAGGAGACACAAAACCTGCACCCACTGATCTAATTTTTGTGACTACAGATTTCAAGGAATGTACAAGATATTCAGCCACCTGTTCTCTTCTTCCTCTATTGTGATCCCAGACAGGAGCTCTTCCCTCCATCCATTTCCCAGCACGTCAGGATCCCATAGCAGGACTTCACCAGTGCCCCAGCAGGCGCTGCCAAGCTGGTACAGAGCAGTGAGTTCTCCTGCCTGATGCCCAGGCACCAGCTTCATGGAGCAGATACCCTTTCGAGGCATGCCTGGAAACGCTTCCCCAGTTGTGTTGTGTTTTTAGACACTACCAGCCCTTTTTTGCTACTTATTCCAGGAATGGGGCCAGGGTCTTCTCTGACCAGTCTGCGAGGCGATATCGCCGACATAAAAACGCCACAAGCCCCACATGTGACCTGCCTGCACAGCAGAGTCCTCTCTGCTGAGCCGTGCTACCCTGCGGCAAGTACCATTTTCTGAAGCAATTTGTCTTCGGACCAGAACGGGGCAGCACAGCCCAGACAAACCCAGGCAGAGAATGCGTGTATCCCAGCTGAGCAGCATTTCTGTGAAACCCCCACACATTTAGGGAAAATCAGTCTTTAGCGCTGCTAGCGACACAGAGTGGCTGCAGAGCCCTGCCAGTTGTGCAGGCAATTGTTGAAGAGTCTCACTTTGTTAAACATGGATCTGGAAGCCTTCCCAGACTATGCATCTGCCCCTCCAATCCGAGACCTAAGAGGCTGTAGCTGAATGGGGAGATAATGAGTAAATACATTCCCAGCAACTGCTTTGGGAGCGGAATTTATGAACCATTATCTTTTTCTCTTGAGCTCTGAGTGGTCTCTACCTCCCACTTCTCCCCTCCAAAAGCGGGCTGTTGGGCAGATGTCAGGCACAAGCAAACACGGACACCTGTGTGCCAGATGTGCAGCCTCGCATGCACATGAGCCCCCTGAGCTTTTTTTCAGAGCTTACTGCAGCGTCCCTCCCCGGGGTCAGGCAGAACAGCCGCTGCACAACTAACAAATGAAGGATGCTTCCTCCTCCTCCTCCTCCTCCTCCTCCCGGGCTCCTGGGCACTTCCCGAGCAGCACGGGCAGGCACAGGAGGCAGCTAGGAAACCACAGGCAGAGGGGTGACGTCGCTCCGAGGGGCTGCGCTGCAATGACAGCACTTGCCGGTGCAATGCCTGCAGATCTGAGCGGCACCCCTTTGGGCACCAGATAAATGAGTTGCTCAGACTGTGAGCACTGTTTGCCCACAAGTGATGTTGGAAGCCCAACTCATTTACAATACCATCGCTTCTTAATACGAAAGAATAGTCTAGATAACTTAACAGCAAGAGGAGCTAGCACAAAATGTGACATGTGGTGAGAAGGGAGGCTCTAGGCTGAGTTGTTCTAATGAGAGGCTGTCAGTGGTTGAAAGAGCTTAGTCAAGTGTAGGACACTATTCAAGCAGAGGAAGAATTTCTGTATTATGCAGCACTCGAGATAGGAGTCTGAGCAAAAATGAGAGAGAGAGAGAGATGGAGAAAGGGGGAGACTGGCCGACAGGGAAAGGAGGAGGGGGCGGCACAAAGGAACAGAAGTGCTTTCTTCAGCTCAAAATACCCTCAGTCTCTCCCAGTTCATAGAGATAACAAACATGCTACTTCTGAGAAAGCTGTCTCTCAAGCGCTTAAGTGTAAGATCCTGGTTCTCTGTGGAGAAAACACGAGCAGTATGTGGGGGATGGTGTGTTCCCATGAAAAGTGTCTGCGAGTCAGAAAGCCTGGTGGATCTGTTCTGAATTTTGATGCTGCTCCTATGTCCTCTCTGTTTCTCCTTCTGTAAAACAGAGGCGGTGATTCTGCCCTTTTTCTCTAAGGCAGCCTGAGGGTGGTATTTTGGCAGTGCTGCAGAATTTTCCAGAGCAGCACTGTCTGCAAGATGCTGGCAGTGTCCCTGCTCCTGCACAGCCAGGGGGACACCATGCACCTTGCAGAGGCTGCAGTTCTCTGGCATGGGGAACTGTGGGACACAGCATACCCGGGGAAAGGGCTGGTCCAAAGCCAACTCCAAATACTTGCTCCAGGATTTTTTTCGCAAGCCTCCAAGGAGACGTCCTACTCCTTTTCTCATCCCTGCTCTTCTCAGCCCCTCTGCAATCTATGCCCACCTGCACTGTGGCACCCTTAGGCACCCACCTGCAGCCTGAGCCATTTCTGGAAGGGCTCTGAAGGGACACTTGCCACAGAATGTCCTCATTATATTTTACTCTCATTTGGCAGGGCAGCATTTCACTTTAATGGTGCCAAATGTTCATGATTAGGCACAGAGGTGACAGCTCTTGTGAGACAAGCTGCTCACACTGTTCTAGACACTAGTGTCCCTCACCCACCGTGAAGGTAAGCATTCATCCTCTGCAGCACCTGGCTGTGCAGGGGAAATATCAGGGCTCAGATATACCAGCAACTCTCTAGGGAGTAAGTAAGCCCCTCAGGCCCACTCACTTGAGTGCAGGGAGAGTCTATGTGCACCCCTAAGAGCAGCCTTCCACACAGCTTAAGCTGATCTATCCCAATGACAAATTCCCCTTCCTGCAGCAGGGCTGCTGCCTTTGTGCTTGTGAGCTAAGCCAGGTCAGGGAGTTAGACCAGCCAGAAGCTATCCACATTTGTGATAAAGACAGTTTATTTAGCTATCAGTGAAAACTAAGTGGAATGGCATTAAAGCTGCTATTTGCTCAGCAAACAGATATGGCTCATCAGTTGCCATGGATTAGCTGATGCAAAATTACTTGTTACTGCACAGCCGCCTGGAAGTGCCTCTGAAAAGGATGCAGGATAAGGCAGCAGCAGATGACTCCTTGCCCTTGGATTAAGACAAGCTGCAAGTAGTAGCTGCAAAAGCAGTTTGTGTGTCTCACTGCATCCTGGAAGTGATAAAACATGTGCTGGTATCATCACCGCAAATGCTGCACCACGCAGGAGATATTTCCACCTCATCAAGTGCACTGTATTTCTTCCTACACAATTGTGTGGATACAGAGCATCTGTAAAGAACTGGATGGAAATGCTGGCTTCTAAACTGTAACTAGCCCAAATAACACTGTCTTTCTTTTCTCTTTCACAGCATGCTTTATATTTGGGCTCCTCGCTTTCCTTGCCTTACCACTGTCCATGACTTTTATAGGTAAGTTGACTACTAAAGTAAATTGAAAATAGAAACTTCCTGGCATTCTGTGGCAGGTTAACATATCTGGTGGAAGAAAGGAACTGGAAAATTCAGTTTCCAACTGTTAAACCCCTGTCTTGGTACTTTAGCTTTAGACAGAATCTCAACCCACACTCCATGTCAGGGAGGAAGGAGTACTTGAATTCTGACCCTGTTTATCTTAAAAATCCCTCCAGTGTGTTTTACCTCAAAACCCAACTTTGTCTGTGGGAAGAAGCTCAGAATTTGACACGAGAAGATTTCATTACTCAGGATCCCTCTGTATTAACTACACTGCAAAAAATTGTAGAAGCATAGTGCTGGAAGGCAAAAAGACATGCTGTAGGCTGCCATTTCTCCACCTTTTTGAAAGTCAGACCAGTTTTTTAGCTGATCTGTCTCTGTATAACCCCTTGAAGGCTGGATTTGTGAGTAGAATTTCAAGATCAAATATTTAAGAAAGGAAAATCCTTTGAGCTGCAGAATTTTATACCTTTTTGAACTGCATAAGGCCCCTCTTTTCTTAAGCATCACCTTTCCCTTACCATTAACATAAATCTTTACTTTTTTCTATAACACTTCATTGCTCCCTTTGGGTTGTGAACCCCACTTGGAAACACCAGTGGAGACACCAATCCACCTCTGCTTTCAGACAGGCTTGTATACTTGCAGCATCCCTGACAGATGTCTAACTTGGCCTTGCTCAAGGAAATTCCATGGCTTCCCAAGGAGGCTATTTCAACATTTTATTGCTCTTAAAGACAAAATATTTTTCCCCATATCCAACCTAAATCTTCCCTATGGCAAATTAAACAGATTACAGCCTGTCCTGCCCACTGTGGTCACAAAAACATATTGGTCACTGTCCTACTCAAGAGATCCTTTAAACTGTTTGAAGGCTGCTATTATAACCCTGCTCCATCTTCTCTTTTGTTTTCCCAGAGGTCTTAAAAACCTAATTCTTTCATCCTGACCTCACAGGTCACTGTTTCTGTAGCTTTTTTTTTTCTTTTCCCTCCATTTTTGCCTCCCTCCTTTGACCTCTGGCCAATGTAAGTATTTTTCCTTATTAATAAAAGAATGATGTAACACAGGCCTCCAACTGAGACCTGAGGAATGAGCAGTGCAGAGTAATTAGCTCCTCCTGTTTAACATGCAGGATTTCTGTAAACACACCTCAAAATGAAACATGGTCTCTCTGCACCAACCCATTTCATCCAATTTAGTTTATGGTGCATTGTAAGCCTAGATGGTTTTTGGCAGTGCTGCTCCCTACCAGACATATCTCATTTATTATTTACCTTGAAGTTTCCTCCCCTACTCACAGTGTTCAGCTCTATCAGTTTTTGTCTCATAGATTTTGAATGCCTGTTTCCAGTGTATCCAGATCACTTTGAATTCAAAGTCCTCAAGAGCCCTTGTCTTTGAGAAGCCCTTGTCTTTGAGAAGCTGTTCACCTGGTGCCTCATTACTCATGAAGGATGGTCCAAAGGAACTCTAAATGCAGATGCTGAGGGCAATCTGCATCCCACCTAGACTTGGACTGTGTGCATCCACAGCCAGGCTGAACAAGAACAACAGTGTGTTGTCCTTGCAGGCTGTTAAGGGAAATGGATGTTCCTGACAGTGAAATTCCCACACCCTCTCTTAGGTGTCTGCCTTGAGATGAGGTGACTTTTAAGGCAGTTGGGACACCTGGCCCATTGGCATGGACAGTCTTCCAAACCCACATAATAAGTGTTCAGCTAAAGGTTGGTGCTATTCCCTTAATCTGGGGCTTTCAAAGTACCACTCATGACTATGGTGGGATTCCAATTAGGATGTCCTGATTAGGAACCAGGGAGTTCTAATGAGGCATTGGGGAGCAATTAGGAAGTAGGGAAATGGACTGAACTGTTACATCTCAACACTTCTGCTCTTATACTTACCCATGACTTAAGATTGCTATTTATCCCATAAGAAGATTCTAGCTTTAGCTTTTCCCCAGGCTGAATATGCCTGAACTGTGAAATAGGGATGGGAAGGTATAATACAAAATGTGGCAGGGTTTCCATGCATACTGACATCCTGCCTTCTGGAAATGAATCCAGGTCTGGAATCTGACCATTTACAAATATAATTTCTCAGGAATATTTCACAGTATCTTTAAGATCAGTGAGAAGTGGAAAGTCTATAGTAAGATATTAGCCTGGAGCTCTGGATATCTCCTGCATCAGATACAGAGCCCTTTTTTTTTCCCACAACTTACTGAAATTAAGAGATAATGTCACTGCAATGTAGTGTTGTCAGAGGATATTGGTTTCCTGCAGTTCCATATCAGCAAAGGTATTTTTAGGAAAATGAAATGTCAAGGAAAATGCAGATATTTATTTTCCAAGCAAAACCCTATGATTTTATAATATTCTGTTACCATGATCTCATAAAAAAACTTGCTGATGTGTGTCCAGTCATTTTGGCTCTTGCTTCCTACAGAAGAAAACTGTGAGATAAAATGCTTGTTAAAACTCAGAGATGAATAACAGGCAGCCCTGGTAATAATTACATGCTAACATTATACACTCTTAAAATTCGGTAATGCTGTAAATCACAGTATAATTCAAGATACATAAAAAGGACTCAGCATATTTTCCAAGCTGCAGACTTGTGACATCATTTAAGCCATAGATTGTTTAGCAGCTTTTTCACTTTTTCTGGCAGACAAGATGCCTTTTTTTACTAAACACTCCAAAGATATAGAGATTTATTTTAATTTTTTTTTTAGTTTCCGGGACAGTGAAGGATTACTCTCAATAACCCATTCTTGTATGCTATCCAGAGTACCTATATATACAGAATTCCCCAAGGGTAGCTAAATCACATTTGAAAGCTGATGACATGGTTTTTTAAATAAGTATTCTAAATTGCCCCCTGTTCAAATGTACTACTCCTCACACTCATAACACCAAATAATTCCTCAAATCTCAAATGCTCTCAAGAATTGTCTGAAACCTATTCTCATACTCCGTGCCTTTACGTGGGAGCCAGTCTTGTGCTTTAGCACTTGTTATTTAACACAATCTTTCCTTGCATTTCAGTCCTTCAGCCAGTCCTCTGATTTGCTGATATGCTTTCTGATAAAATGGTGCCCAAAAGCAATTACTTGGAGACAAATTCTCTGCAGCACCTAGATCCAAGTGTAAGGCCCACAGTCAGGGCTTGACTGAGGTCTGTGCTAAGTGATGACAGCTGCTTCCATCCACAAGGAACACCTGAAAATGGCCTGGCATGTTGAGGTCTCTGCCTCCCATTAGGAATAAAGTTGTGTAGTGGGCACCAAACAGCAGAGCAGCCTTGCTATACAGCAGCCCTCCTTTCCTATGGGTGTACTTCAGCCATTTTCAGCTGTGAGGAGCAAAGCAGCTAAAAGAGGCCAATGCTGTATTGATTTTTATTTGTCCTGACCCCTCATCTCATGGATAATTATGAGTCAAAAGGACACTTGGTTGGTTGCAATCCTTTATGGGCCATGTCAGAGCACTGCCCCAAATGATACCCTTAGAAAAGTTCATGTCCTGTTTGCTCACAAGAGCTCTTTCCACTTGCTGGACCCTGTGTCCTGGATCCCACTGCAGTGTTGTTATGTGTAGCCAAGAGATAAAAGGTGCAAGTACCTCTGCTTTCCCAAGCCTTCCATCTCTTTTTTTTTTTTTTTTTTTTTTTTCTTTGGATGCTCTTCAGGCTGTGTCTGATCTTGCAAAGGTCTTTGGTTCATTCATTTGGACTCCTGTGCTGGTCTTGTAGTCAGGCTCAATTGCTCTTCACTCTGAACCACAGATTGCTCTGGCTTGCAGGGAGCACTGCAGTAGAAGCAGACCTTTGCCCTCTCATGGTCCATAGCATGGTCCATCTCTAGCAGTCAAAGGAGAACATATCTGTTCCTTATGGGAAAGAAGAGCTAGCACTGATGCTTTCCTACTAGTTTTGGTGTTCCCAGATAAACCAAACACACACTGTGTGAGAACTGATTGACACATTCACTGATTTAACAGTGCCCATCTGTCTGTCAACTGTAGGTCCATATTTCCTATTCACACCTTGGAGTGTATTTTTAAAGTTACTACTATATCACCTACTTTGACCTACACTTTTGCTGTCATATCTGTCTGCAGTATTCTCCCAAAACCTGCAAAGTACTGCTGTCTGTCCCTCAAATAATTCCCAAGACTGACTGATGTCATGTAATATATATGAAAGGATTCCACACTAGATTTGTCTGGGAAAGAGAATTGAAGCTGCATGAGAAAAAAAAGAAAGGCATTTTTTCTTGATTTTTTTTTTCCTTCAAATTGAAATCTCAGTTAACACATTGGAAATAGAAATTGCCTAGATTCCTAAACTGAAATATATTCCCAGTGATCCCTGGCCAGCTGCTCTTGTGGCAGGCTATTAGATAGCAAATAACTCTGGAAACCTTGGCAGCAGCTTTCTGATAAACATGATGTAATTTGTGACAATTTCCCTGCTGCCCACCCCTGTAAAGCTGGGAGTCTGAGCAGGTCTCAGTGTTACATAGTGTCAAAATGGACAAAAAATTACAGCTTTGTAATAAGAATGAAAGGGGAGAGAGTCCAAATCCATCTAAGCGCAGCATTTTTCATTTATACAAAGGCTGGTAATAAATACTTAATATAGAAGAGTCCACTGGACTCCACAGCCCTTACACACAGGGGATCACAAAACTGCAGACCACAAAACACTGTCCTGTGTTCTGTAATTAAAGTCAGACCTGTAGCAAGCAACCACAATCCAGAGCACCTGTATTATGCCATGCAAAGAGTGCAGGAGAGGTTCAGGACATCAGCAATGTTCTGGACCAGCAATAGCAGTGGATTTGGTGGGCAAATTGACAAGCTAAAGAGAATTACAGCTATAGAAAAGAAAAACCAAACCAAACCAAAACAAACCCCCAAAACAACAAAAAAACCCCACCAAACCAAAACCCACTGGCACTTCTTTCCTTATTCCTCCTACTCAGTGTAGTTCTGAAAATGGAGGCAAGACGTTCCACCTGAGAGATGTTTAGCACTAAGACTAGCACATTCCTTTTGCTATCCTGCAACTAGGTAACCCCAATTACAGAATATCTCCTTGCAAACTATTTATATAGCAAGAAGAAAACAGAAAATCCTTTCTACCCTGTGCAACTGATCCATCAAAGCCCTGAAACATGGTATCAATACCAATAAAATTACAGTGTAATGAACTGTTTAAAATTTCTGAAGATGCCATTGGGTACGAGACTTGGGCAGGGGATTCATCCCAGCTAACTTATAGGGATCTACAGCTGGCTGTCTGGATTCCTTGTATAGCCATGGAGAGACAGAAGCGCTTTCAGGGACCAATTCACCCGATCCATTTCAAATGCCTATCTTAGGAAAAATGAATTGAATTTTACAAGTGCCTATTTCTCCCTATTGACTACAGAGTGTAGAAAACTAGTTCACATATGGATGCCTGCATTGCAGACATCTATATTTGGACAGATGAGTTTCACTGCCACAGACCTGCATCACACGCTTCAGTCTCTACTGCCAGCAACATCCTCACACAGCCATACACTCTCTTCCCTAAAACTCACCCAGGTTTCTCTTTCTTGCAGTAGATTTGAGGGTTGCCAGGGTCCTCAGCTCCATAACAACCAATTCTTTTATCCTCCAGCAACCCAAACAGCTTGAATTTCTACAGCTCCCTATCAGCTGCCTGGAAAGCTAAAACGGTTCCAGGTGCTCCCACGGGTATTGGCTCCCAAGCTTCCAGGCATCTGACTCAAGAACATGCCACACTCATAGGAACTAATGAGCAGGAAAATCCTGGGGGAAGCTTATCAGATTTCCTTCTTTTCATGGTTTTGATTTTCAGTGAATTTTCTACCGCTAATGAAAATTTCCTGTCCAGCTCAGTCAATGGTTAATTTAACAAAGAGCTGTGGCTGAAGCTAATGACCTCTATATGTGGCTGCAATTAGTATTGCCAGAAAACAGTAATGTTGGTTTTGCCTTTGCTCTCCCTCTTCTTTCTCCTGCCTTTTGCTTGTTCATGGCCCTCACTCCTGTTGTGGGAGGTGCAGCACCCTTTTAATTCAGCCCCCATTTCAACGGACACAGGATACAAGTCTTGGGTGTAAGCACCAAACTTCACTTACAGCATCTATAGTTCTCACTGTACAGCTTGTTGCAATATCTGGTCACTTGAGATAACAAACATCCATTTTTGCCGTTCAGGAATGAAGTTTTTGGAAGACTGCCCAGTTCAGCCACTGATTCCCTTATATCTGTTGGTGGGTGGCGTGATTGGCAGCTTAAAGGTAATGTGCCTTCTGTGTGTGAAAAATATTTTGTGTGACTCGACTTTGACTTGCTAGTTAAGGCATGATGATAGCTCCACACAGCCACATGCACCCAGTACTGGAGAGCTATGGGATTGGACTGTGCTTGTTCCAGCACCAAAAGCACCTGTCAGTCAAGTGAGCTGCTAACGAGCTCAGCTTTGTCCCACACATTGTGGTGTCACTTTCTCCTGCATCACAGCATCTGTGCTACCATTTCTACTGAGGGAAATGACTACTTATCAAGGATGCCTGTGGTAAACGGGGTCCTTTTTCCACAAGCAATCCTCCAAGCATGTCAAATCTTTGTCCATTATTTTCATACAGACAGGACAAAAAGTTAAGTTACTCTCCTTGCTTTGGGAATACTACAAAACCACTTGTTTTTGTACATAGTCCTTCACAAGTTCAATTTACTCCCACTCTGACCTGTCCAGAAGTAAACGACTGCAGCAGAATCACTTCCTTCCAAAGTAAATATATCCCTGCAACACAGCAGGGTTTATTAATCTAGATGCACCATTTTCTAACCACAACTATCTGTCTTTTAGTGGACTGTGCTCACTTGTATCTTTGCTGAGCCACAGTCTGGCAGTTTGACAAGTAGAGGCACCCTCATACCTGTGATAAACCCTGGTCACTATAGTTACTATAAAGCTATATAACTCTGCATTGACTCTAAAGGATCCACCCTGTTCTGACAGTCCCTTTGCAGATGGTGTTAATTGGCTTTTAGGGAGCATGAAGAGCCTTACCACAACATTTCTAGCCTGTTTTCTTTGCCAGGACTGAAAGAAAGGGGAAAGAATCCTCCTCTGCAGGTCTCTGCATTCACTGCACTCTTTCAGAGTATTAACCCAACAAAACCACAGTACATCACTGGGATATGAATCATGCCCTCCAAGGACCTTTGGTCAGTAAATAAGAAAATGGAAAAAAAAAAAAAAAGTGCTTAATCTTATTACAAGGATTTTGCTATGTTGTAAGTTCTACTGGCAAATGCTTAGTCATTCGATCACACCAGTGGACTTTTCTGTATAATCAAAGGTTCATTTAATAATAGTTTAGAAAAGATTAGAGCAGAACTGAAAAGAAAATTTGAGGCCAGTGGATTGAAGCTTTCATTAAAAATGTTGACTCATTCTTAGCTATTTCTGGTTTAAAAGTCAGTTTTTCTCACTATAAGTAAGGTGGCAAACAGATCAGTTAATATTCATGCTGACATCAAATAATAGTTTGAATTTTACTTCAGTTGACAGCAGAACTGCTTATTTTGCAGTTTGGCAATGCATTTGGTCAGAACTTGATTAGCTTCACTCACGTGTTGTCTCAGCGCTTGGTCCGCAGCCAAATTCAAGTCTGTCGCCCGTCTGAACTCTGCCCTCTGTTCTGTTCACTGGACTGCACTGACTTCATCCAGCAGTGCCCTCGCTTGAGCTCTCAAAGTTAAAAGGTCACAGAATGGGTGCAGGATGCAGTCTGAATGGATGCTGTCCTGTGATGACATCATCTAATAGCAAGTCATTCTAGCCCAGATCTGTGCAGTCTGTAGGCTCCTCATCTATTTCTTTACCACCTCCAGTCTTTTAAAAAGCAATGGTAACTGTTCACCAAGGCAACTGAACCATTCTAGAGCACCCAGAGAGGCCTGCTGCATTCATGCCATGCTGCTCCATAAATGTATGCTCAGCAGCTAGTAACAATGTGAGCGACTGCCAGCAATTTCTTCAATCACGCTTGGCAATGCCAATATCCGTAAGAATTAAATGCACTTTCCGTGAACTACTTAGATGCAGTTGAGATTCATAAATCTACCTGGGAGGTTTTTCTGACTGCCTCAAACCCAATACTCATCTGCCATTTAACCCCATTCTCACTGCTGAGCTTGATGGAACCTGAGTGCAGAGCTGAAAGCTAAATGGACTGAGGCAGGCTTCAGGTCCAGCCACAGGCACCCTCATGCAGAAACCTCAGAGCCATGGCCAGGCAGGTTTATTCCTCCTGTGCCTCATGAGTCTGTGTAAAATAAATGTTCATATGAGAAGATGATAGTTTGAGTAAGCCTATTGCTTTAAGTGCTCAGCTGGATATGAGACATCAGTGGAAACACCATTTTTTTGCCTATGTTGGTGCTGGGACTTTAAACTGTGTTTCTCAAAAACTGGTACCAACATCTGGGCTGGAAAACCAGTTGGTTTTGTGAACAAATATTTAATCATTTATGTATAACCAAACAGCTTTCCAGAGAAGAGTAAGAATAAAAGAAAACTCTGGATTCTCTTGCTAAGGTTTTCCTACTGAAAATGGGGCACATGGAATAAAATCTGAATTAGAAACAATACATACCTAAACAGTTTTTTCTTGGCCAGTATTCTGGAGAAAGAAGAGTATAAAATGAGGGGTGCTCTTCTCTTTCATTTCAAGCAGAAAAATGAGCACAGATTAGAACTCTGTGAAAGAGAACATGACTGAGAACCCCAGTGAATCCACCTGTGTTCTTTATATTGCCAAGACTAAACAAGAAATCCAGGCAACACTGATGAGTCCTACTGCATTTCCCTGTATACAAAACTTCCTAACCACCTGGCATCATGGCATTCCACATATTTCTCTGCTAGTTTCGACTGAAGGCAGGAATGGGGCAATCTGGGAAAATGGCACTTAATTGAAGAAAATTTGACAATAGTACATTGCAAGTATCTAAAGCAATTTCTTTGAGGTTTAAGTCATAGTCTATATGCTTCATAATTTGATATAAGCTGATTCAAATTTATAACCATGGAAAAATAGAGTTAGAAGAGAAAAATCTACCCATTACAAGGCAGGAACTACACCACTTAAGTCATTTAGCAGTTACTCTAATCTGTTCTTGAAAGTCTCCAGCGTGGGAGCTGCTGCCATTTCCCTACACAATCTGTTCTCATGCCTTTCCATCAGCAATTTTTTTCCAATGTATGACCCCCACTGGTGAATAACCCACAAGGAAAAAATGCATTCTTGTCCAGCAGTACCTGCCTCATTTGTGGCTCCTTAGCTTTCTCTTACACTGTTTTCCCACACCCAATTTAATCTCACCCAAAGACTGCCAGTGGCCAGAAGGTGTTGAGACTCTCTGCAGCCAATTGACTTATTCCCTTTTCTCCCCCAATGCCTCCAGGTGACTCTCCTGCTGTACGACTCAACCAGGATGAGGCAGCTGCTTTCCAAGTCTGTTGTGATTGATGATGATGACGACGACGAGTATCCCTGGAGGCAGAACGCTCACAAGTACTACGTCCATCTAACCCTCAGCCTTTTCCTCTTTCTCTGGTTCATTCTTGGGAACTACTGGGTGTTTTCTGTGTATCTGCCAAATTTCATCCCGCCTTTTCATCAGCCTCAGGATTACTGTGACAAAACCCTGTACATTTTTGCTGTTGGTGTTCTCATTATTAGCCATACTGTTCTGTTTCTCCTTATCTTTTGTAGCTGCTGCATATACTGTTTTTCCAGGCAAAGATTCTCTTCTGAGGAAGACTAAATGCTACATAAATGAATCTCCAGATGTTTGGGAAAGCATGTACAACAAAGAACAGGCAATAATTCACCCTTGTGTACATCTTTGTTGTACAATATACACGTGTGATAGCAGTCAACTTCAAGGGGAAATTAAAAAATACAGTGCCATCTGGAAATAGCTGTGCTGGAATACAGCATAGTCTATGCAAAAATGCTGCTGCAGGTGCCAGGGTGTACTCCTGCTAACTTTTACATCCCATTTTTTAACTCTGGATGTTTTATCAGGAGCAAGCTCTTGCAGATGGCAAACTCCTCTAAAACCAGGTCCCCCTTATGTTGTATATAGCACAGTACATCTTTGCCTATAAAAGTAGTCATGTTGTTCTCTTCACTGGGATCTGAACATCTCCCCATAGTCTTGATGAGGTTTGTTATTGTCTCTGCATTATAGATGAGGGAGCTGAGACAAAGGGTTGTAATTCAGGCCACTTTGCAAAGCACATGGACCCTGTGGACTCTGACAGTAACTGAGGTGCTCACTAGAGAGCTACTCAGGCCACTGTCAGACTGGCCAGCGAGCAGCTGTGATAACAATATGACCCTATATGAAAGGCAGCCTGAATAGGGCCCTCAGGTCTCTTCTGAACTTGGACTAGGAAGGATCTGTATCTAAATTTGGGGCTAAACCAGACAGTATGAATACATCCACATATATCCAATACATCCAAAGTAAGCCAAGGCTGCTTTGCAAGTCTTTGGCAGAACAAAGAACTGAGCTACTGAGTGTCAGATTGGTGCTTCAACCAGGGCTCAGCATTCCCCAGTCAGGGGATACACTTTTTCTATAGCAGTAATTTATCAGTACCACACTAACACAAAGATTACTGTCAAACCATTATGGCCAAGTTCATAGAAAAACTGATGGTGTTACCTTGGTATTTTGAATATAAGCCACAACAATAAGACATGGATGGGGATGTGAGGATTTCAGGCAGATGTGTTCTCTATAGCAGTTCTCTGGTTGTGGTGTGAATGTACATTTGATTTGTTCACCTTGGTGCTGTACATATGGAAATCTCTATTTAATGCACAGATGCAAACAGCTTTTCAGTCTGCAGCAGCAGCAGCTTTAAAAGCACCAGCATGCAGAGAGACAATGTTTTTGTGACATGTAATGGAACAACCCCAGAAGTGGTCCTGGTAGATTGTTTTTTCATGTGGTGATGAATGCAGTGTAAAAGTGCTCTTTCTGCTTTTGCCCTTATGCACTTATGTTAATGTGGTCAAAATGGAGGTGCTTCCCTCTGGATGAGCTTGAGGGTGGCCCAAGGCACAGGAAAAATATGTGTTTTGTGTATTTTGTCTGTTAAAACCTGCACAGCTGAAACTTGTGTTTTAGAGAAACCCAAAAGGGTTATAAAATGCCTGTGAAAAGGTGAGATATGCAAAAGAGCTCAACAATATGCCACAGCTGAACAGGGTCTGCTCAACCATCCTTCCTGGGACTGAGCCTGAAAGCACTGTAACATCTGTGGGAACCACCTGTCTTCAAACATGAACATTTATCTCACCAGCTCTTGTACAGATAAGTAAGCCTGCATTTGGTTTACAAGGATTTTAATTCAGGCCCCAGGTTTAAGAATTGTTTATTTCCAGAGAACTAATATTAGAAAGAAGGTAGGATAAAGATGAAATAATCCAACATGAGGGCAGCGTCCTCTGCAGCATCCCTTCAGGAGAGGTCACAGCCAGGCTGCCCCATTCAGAAATCCATGGAATAGGTATTACTGATACTGCTGGCTTAGGCCATGCACAGTTTTATGAAGGGAAATGGGACCAATGGAAATCTTTCCTTTTATTTGTGGGCCTCAGATTGGATCTGGGAAAAATCACTGGCTCTGTTTCCCAAAGAGCTGCTCCACCACACACTCTCCAGTGGCCCTCACTTTTCTGAAACATAACTGCTGCCAACGGTGAAATGCTAGAATTCCTCTTTCCCAACACAAACACTACAATGGCTCACCACTTGGGCTTCAGGATTTCAGGGTTCAGTTTTGAACTGATCTATGGGATTTTTACCTTCAGTGGAGAGCATCTTTCATTTGTTAAGAACTTGAAATGTTTAAGAAATTGCCTATCAGAAGGCATAACTCCTTCCATCACTCAAATGCAACAAAGCAGCTGTTTATCATTACACAGGAACCTTACCCAGAAGCCTGAAACAGGCATAAAACCAGAAAATTATACTCAGTTGATAATGCAAAAGAAATTTAACAAGTAAGTAGCTCCACCCACAGGGCTCCAGTACAAACTTCCCTGTTTTTGCAAAACACTGCAAGAATCACTCTTAATCACCAGGAATTAAGGGCTAATACTCCTGACCTAAGTCTGCATTTATTCCAGTGACCTCACAGCAAGTGATGATGTCCTCCTATCAGAGCAAATAAGAGGAGATTTTAGTTCAGCCCAGAGAAAAAGAGATGTAAGGTGACATTGCTTTGTGTTTGCTGTGTGCTTTTGTGAGCATGGTTACAGCAGCTCAGCAGATGTGCAATGATTTCCCAAATTTCAGGCCGCACAACAGTAAACCTGAGGCCTATGCCTCATTCATGGAGGCTAAGACTGACTGATTCTCTACAGTCTGACATGGAAGATTAATTCTTCAGATATGAGAACCCAGTGCATCCAGTGACATCTTGGGAAAGTGCTGCTAAATCACTGTGCTAGTGTCCAACACCTGGTTGGTACAAACACAAAATTATAGAGATGGTAATTAATGAGGCAAAAGACATTTGTGAAATATTTTGAAGTTATACAAAGTAAACAAAACACTTTGCCACAACCAGGAGAGAAACATTCTGCATTAATAGTATTTACCTTTACTTTGTGTACATCAATATGCCATGGCACATACAATTGAGAACATCAACACCTCCAAAACTCTTGGAGCCATCAATTCTGTGCCCAAAGGGATCTAAGCATGCCTTCTGCACTTTCAACAGACTGGAATCTTGCAGGATTGGAGCAGGATACCTGGTTTGGGCATGTGATTAGATACACCTGAGTCACAGTGACTCTTCTGACCCACCAGCAGCTGCATAGTTTCTCTCAAATTGCCCCAGTAGCACCCAAATGTAAATGAAAGTAGTTTAAGTGAAGACACTTCATCTCACTTAGGGGCAAGCTATGAACATGTGCATGGGCCACAGCACCTTAACTTGCAACAGCAGCATTTTGAACTGCCACAAAATGATGGTGTCCCAGACAAATGCTCAGCCCTACAGAAGTAGGTGTGGCACCTTAGCAAACAGCTGTGGGGGAATTAAGTCATTACAGCCCAAAGGTCAAGCAGCTGAAAATACAGTCTGCACCTTAAAATGTTTAATTTGAATTTTGCCACTAAACTAAAATTACAAATTGAAAATGTTAATTTTCTTCCCACAGTTGACATTTGAAATGTCTCCTGAAAACCTGAACAGAATACACCCTTAAGCTAATTATTATGCACTCAGTGTTGACTACAATGCAGGAAACCAGCTCTGTTTCAGTTATATCATCTGCCCTTCTTGAGAAGGAAAGATCTATTTCCAGTATTTAAAGGAAAAAAATATGCATTACTTCAACAGCTAGGATAGCCAGCTCACTGCTAGTTGTGAGTACTACAGAAATCTAATAATATGAAAACCCAAAGACAATTCTGTATGCACACAGTGACTCTATACACATACATACAAATGCACTGTCAGGAGCCATGAAATAAGTTACACTTATTACAGTTTGTTGCCCACAGTATATTTGTCACCCCACTACTCCACCTTCTTTAGCAATAGGTGTAAGAATCCAAAGCTCTAGAGAGTAGCTTTCCACACCCATTTTAGAAGCAGCAGACAGACAAGCAATCCTTGACTCCAAATTTTGATCACAGACAGCTCCTACCTGCTGGCCCAAAGAAGAGAGAAGAGCATCAGACATATCACAGACCTCATCTTCTCAGGACTGGAAACCGAACGCTGTGCTGTCAGAGAAGATGATCTCTCTCACAGAGCACTTGCTCTGAGCTTTATGAGGTCCCAAGACATCAGGCTTTAAAACTACAAGGTAACTGTGCAGAAAAAAAATAACCTAGAATTATCTTCTGCTTCTTTATGCCAAGAGCTGTTTCAAATGTCCCAGATCCTGAAATAGGAACAGTTGGTGTAAAAGATCCTAAATGCTTTGACTTTACAGGCAAAGAGCTACAAAGATTAAACTGATGATAACTCATATATATTGTACAACATTTTAAACTAGATCAGTTTCTCTAAGTTATCTTGAATCTTTTCTCAGATAATTAATCTTCTCCAAATTCTAGTTGATAGGGACTTTGCATCACAAGGAGGACCCTTGTATGTTCTACATATAATACCGAAAGGATTGTTACATCAGGACTGCAATTTGAAACTGTTGCTTGTTGGCATAGGTTTCTTCAGGTTCCTGTTCACAGCTGGAATAGATGCACCTCCCACAGGTATCCATAGGAAGAAACAGAAAATGTTTTTAGAAAGTATAGTACTTGAGAGAAAATAAAAAAGGCTGGCAAGTGCCATCTGATATTGCATAGTACAAAGAAACTGCTAAAAAGAACAATGTCATATTGAAAGATTTCTGAACAAATTGTATGAAATTATGAGAAATCATGTATATGTGTTTGTAACACTGAATTTCTACCAAATGTCTCATTTGAATAAAAATGAGTGTAAGCGCATAAGCCTATGTGACTGCAGTCTAAAAATTAAGGTACTTTACATTTACCAGTCATGATAATTTTAATCAAGCCTGCTGCATTTTCACTGAGATGAATAGTTATATCAGAGACTGATTTCGCCCACAGATTTGAATCTCAGCCATACTGACTCTTCTGCATGATTAGTAATACTCCAGCAAAGGAAGAATCCATGATTCCCTTCTCCATGCTGCAGTACAGCAGCTCAAATGTGAGAGATGCAAACTGTGGGCTGCAAATTGTGGGTGCCACATCCCTGGAAGTGTTTAAAGACAAGTTGCATGGAGTACTGAATAACCTGGTCTAGTGAAACGTGTCCCTGCCCACACCAGGAGGGTTTGAACTACTTAATCTTTAATGTCCCTTTCAACAATATCTTATGGATTTGACTGTCAGTCCTTTTAAAAAAAAATTAGCCTTTCAGTGTAATATGAAATAAGTACACAGGATGCAAACAGTGGAGAAAAAAAAAATCCACTATTCACTCTTATTCACAAACTGCTATAGACTATACCTTTTTATTATCACTGTTTACTTTTGTATTGCTATTCTACTTCTGCATGGATTTCAGAATAGTAGTTCATAACAAATACTATTTATTTTCAGAATGTATAAGAAACAAAGAGTTGCTTCAGTATTTCTTGTGAACTTGTTTTTTTTAAAAACTTGTCCAACTTGTCCAGGTGAAATAAGACTTTAAGTAAACAGGTCTGGTGCTTATTTGCATGGGAAGGTTTGGCTCCACAGCTTTGCATGGATAAATTTCACATATCTCTGCAAGTTTTGTTACAACAGCACAGGGACTACATGAAGACACAAAACTTCAGCCTATTCCCTTGGCATTTGAACAAAACAGCAACCATGGAAGCAAGTGTCTGTGTTCTTCTGCTTGTAGACACCGCTTGGAAGATAGATAACATCTGCAATTTGGTAACAACTGGGCTGGAATAAAATGCTAATAAGCAGTAAGATTTGCAGAAGAATAAAAAAAGTGTAGCAGGACTCACCTGAGTCAACAAACCTGTAAGCATTCCTGTCCAACAGCTGGCAGTAGGAACAGTAAGATCCAGTAGAAGAGCAGGAAGAAGAAAAACAGGTAGCTAAAGAAAATGTTAGTATAGATAACTGCATTGCTGCCACAGCCTAGCAATAAACATGCATGCATTCAAGTATGTTGTTTACTGTAAGAACATAATAAATAATTTTTCAGTCATGGAAATCACAAAATTATCTTTTACTGACTAAAAAAATTATTCTCTAGGATGCATATCAACTATAATATTTTGGTTTTATTACTTTGAAAATATCCTAAGCCATTCTATTATTTTTTAAATAATTATATACACTTCAACTTGCATAAATTATTTGATATATAGGAGATTAACTAGGTTAGCAGCAGGTTTAGCTGCTTCTCCCAGCCAATTCTTTCCACTTTGGGAGGACACTAAGCAGCCCCTCTCTTTCTTCACCAGGACATGCCTAACCCTGGGAAGCCCTGCAGGCTCCCAGAGACCAGGGCCCTCAGCAGTTAACAAAGCAAACCTGTACTTCTGATAAGGCACAGCATGAGATTCCTTTTACTGGCTCCTGAGCAACAAGTGATAGATATGATGACATACTGCCACACTTGTTCCTCAGTAATAAAAGGCTATTTGGTCTGGGGAAAGCCTGACTCTTTGCTGGAAACAACACTGCTGATGACAGCAGCTGGCAAACTTGGTGATGACTTGGGTACACAACAAAGAAAACACCCTACTGTTCACAAAAACACAACACAGGCCAGAACTTCAACCCTTCCCTGCATTCAAGATGAGCAGCTTTTGCTTCTCTCACCCTGCTACTACCACAAGCACTTCAGACATGTCCCTGAGACCTCAGGGACTTTATGTTCCTCTTCAACCACTCACCAAACCCTCTGCTTCATCCAGACAACAGGACAAGTGTCAACTGCCTCTCCTCCCCAGGCTGCTGACAGCTCTTGGTTGCTATTACACTGACTGGGGCTGTGCCAAGTTTCCAAAGCAGAGTTTTCAAGTGTTCTACACCCAGAGCTGAAGCCAGCATGGTAAAATCAGGGTTGGGAGCAGCTCCCACCGCAGTGGCTTGCACACAATTGCCACTTCCTTTGGAAACCTAGCCCCAGTTATGGATGCAGAGCTTTCCTGCAAACCTGGCCCTTAAAGCCTGTGCCTGTAACCACTACAGTCAGTGGCAACTCAATCCCTCAGTTCTGATTGATTTAACAGGGGCAGGCACAGAGACCTAATTAGAAAATCAGTAACTGCAAGGAAAGAAGGGAATGCCCAACAGCCTGCCAGATCCCTGGAAGAAAGCAAGCAAAGGAGTCAATTTTCCTTAAAACCAAGATTTCAGCCTCTCACAAAAAAAAAAAGAAAAAGAAAAAATAAGATAATAAAATAGATTGGCAAAATGGCCTTGAAGCTGTTTTAAACATCTTGTATAATATATAATTGCTTTTAAACTCTTGAGTACTCTACTTTTAGATCTGTCCCCTGGGAAGAAAATATGAAACACACTGAAATGCACAGCCCTTAACAGCAATCAGCATTTTCAACTTTCCTTTGTGCTAGAAGTAATTAAAACTTTGCTGAAAACTTCTAGCTATTTGACAGGTACAAAGACAAATCAAATCTAAGGTATGTTTTCCATGTTAGCCCAGCTGAGTGCCAGAGAGGTATTTTTCACCAGCTCTTTTGTTTTAAGAAAATTGAGATTCTCAACTCATTACTCCATGAAAAATCCTAATGTCTGGAGGCTCACAGCTACAACACTCCAGAATTTTTATGTGCTTGGAGGATTACCTGCAGGCATGGAGGGCTTGCATAACAGGCTTGGGGGCTATTTGTACACTGGTAAATGCATGCACCAGAATGCAGGACCACCAGTGCCAAGCCAAGTTGTGCAGAGTTAATCCTGGTGCACTCTCTTCTGTAGTGTTTGGTAAAAAACTACCCTTTGAGCAAACTATTCCCCTGATGATATTTAAACTTGTTTTGGATAGAAGTATCTGCTTAATACCTAGTGTGACCTGAGCATCAACAATCATTTGCCTATGGGCAATAAGAGGATCAGGGCCTGGGAATATGCAATGGAGTATTTGATAGCATAAATATAGGGTAAGAATTAACTTGGATGTGTTTTATCAAGGATAAACACTGAGTTGTGTTTATTAGCCTGGGTGAAGCCATTTTGTTCTGTCCTCAAATGAGGGAAATATTAGGAGCTTGAGAGACTCTGGCTCTCCCACTTTCAGCTCTATATGACACAAATACACCAGCTGCTGGCCCTGATAGGGATCTGAGATGTAGGATGCCAATCCATGAGAAAAATTCTTTGTCTAAAAAAATCCCTCATGTTCGGAGCAGTGTCCTGTTGGAGTTAATTGGTAAACTATCAGCAGTCAAGAAATAAACCAGAAGCCATAACTTTTTGAATTTCCAAAGCTCCAGAATAGGTTCTAATTCAGCTAACAAGATGCATCAACCTAGAATTCAGTACAGAAGGCAAGATATGTGGTTACAACTTTTGAAGTGGGCAGGAATTTTGCCTGTGAGAATACTGAGATGCAGGCCCTTCATTAGCAGCACCCAGCTCTAATTACATCTTGCCTTTCTCCTGTACCACCCTTCATCACTGTGATGGCTGGGTAAGCAGAGAGCACTTACACAACCTCTACAGCCTCCTGCCTCTGGAACAACAGTACAGAAGCAAAACACCACAGGGAATGAAATGAGGCAACAGAAACATCTAGGAGGTGTTAGGATAGTGTGCAACAGCTCGCTTTTGATGCGAAGGTTGGACTCGATGATCTTGGAGGTCTTTCCCAACCTTAATGATTGGTTCATGAGGCAGCTCAGACAGACAGAGTGCTGTGACAGTTCATTTCTGGATGCAAGCTTAGCCCCTCAGTACAGAAAAAGCAAGTGTTTCTAAGCAGAAATCTCACAACTGAATGTGCTCATATATGGATTATATACTTATACGGATTGGTATACTCTGGCAAGGGCATAATTTCTGGGTATTTACAAAATGTCCTTAAAATGCCCTTTGTTAGAAGGTTACAGCTAACATCACAGTAGGGGTGTTGCAGGATTCAATTCTCTGAGAAAATGGTATATGTACCAGGATGACACTGGTAGCCAACATTACATTCAAACAACTTCTGTAACCTCAGTATGAGTAATGTGCTGTAGTTGCCCATTACTTCTTAACCCCCAAAATATTATGAGCTGCTTCCATTCTCCACCTGCCATAATCTCTTTTTGTGTCTGACTCATGGACAGCTTCTGCCAGGCATACTCACACTGGTTAGCACCTCAGGGCTGCATCATCCAGCATCATGCTGATCACAGTCCAAATGGCTTAGCCTGTGAGGAATTCTAATTCTGTGCATCTGCATGCACCCCATTTAGTTTCAGAGGTTGGCAGACTGCAGGGATGAACTTCCCAACCTATGAGAACACAGGTCGAAGCTACAAACAAAACACATCAGAGCCATCATCCCATTTTGCTTGTACTAAGCCATAATCACAGTTCTTAAGAAATAAATAGGGTAAACACAGAAACGACAAGGGAATAAAGCACAATCTGTCCTACTGCATTTAAATTTTTTAATAGAGCCTTTCAATTGTTTTAAGAACAAGCATTTTTAGATTTCATGAAATCACAAAAAATGTAGCTGGATGGCCTCTGCATGGAAGAAAATATCACAGTGAAAATGTGTCTCTTTGCCCTCTAGAAACTGTTACTTCACATGTAATGTACAGGGCGAGCAGAAGGGGCCGAGTTCAGAAGTTGTAACTTCATGGTGGGAAGTGCCTTTTGTATGAACCTAATACTCACATATCATGCTGAGAAAGTGGAAGACTTTAGTACAAGGCCTTTGCCAGAGCAAAAAGATTTAGAAAAAGAAGTATCAGGCTATAATACAGGATCAAAAATGAGAAAATATTCCCATTTCTCCACTAGCCATGCTATTAAAATCAGGTAACTTAAGCTCTTGAAAACTTAGATAGGGTTCCCAAAGGAGCTTCTCTGCATGTGGCCCTGCATACCCTATAAAATACACAAATTTATCCAACTTGCACACAGAACTTTGTAAGTGCATAGACCTTTTGCATAATTAAAAGCATGATTATACCTATCATGACAATTTCCCTATGGCTACCATGGGCTATCCAGATGTGCAACTCCAAGTGCTTCTCTTGGGCTTCATTGGTCCAAAGAGCATAAAACCAAAAACATCTTGAATTTCACTCTCCTTACTGCAACAGTTACTCGCGTATCCTTTCCTTACTGGAATACTTCACTGCACCAGTAGGAGCTAGGTATTTAATGGATTTGTTATGTAAAATGCTACATCATGTGACACAATGTCATTTTTATGTTTCTCTGGCAGCATCCCTTTGGCACCTTTCCAGGGCAGAGGATACAGGCCTAGGTCCTGTAGCACTGCTCTCCGTTCCCAAAACGCAACACCCCGTTTGCAGTCCCAGCTTAGCATCTGCCCCAAGCTGGAGCCCTGGGAAATTCTCCATCCTTCATCCACCACCACCACCTTCGCCAGGCACAGCTGTCTGCAGCGAGGCAAGGGCTGGCTACAGCTATCCTTCATGGCGAATGAAGAAGAGGAGAAAACAGAAAGGATAAGAAGAAGCAGCCCACAAACCGCAGCTAAGGAGGAAGGTGGCACCACTACAGCCTTTGTCACACTCGCTGCGCTGCCTCGCACCCTCCCTTTGGCGCGGCGCGGCGCGGCGCGGCCGGGCAGGGCCGGGCCGCCCCTCAGCCCTTACCTAACGCGGCAGGGCTGGCCGGGCGCTTATGTAAGGGCAGAGGCGGGGCCGGCCCGGCTGCGAGGGCGGTGGCAGCAGCAGCGCCATGTCCTGGTACCGCAACACCGTGTGGTTCGTGAAGGGGCTGCGGGAGTACACGAGGTACGGGCGGCGGCCGCCCGGNGCAGCGCCCGGGCCGGGCTGGGCCGAGCCACTCCTGTCTGTCCGCGGGCGCTGGCCTGCGGTGAGGCCGCGTTGGTTTGGTGTTTTTATGGACGGCTGCCCGCCCCCGCCTAGGCGGGCGGATTCCAGCCCCGCTCGGTGAGGGCTGCCCGGGCCTGCCCGCCCCGCCCTGGGGCTCCGGCCGCCCCCCGAGGGTCGAGGTCGGGGGGGGTGGCGTGGGGCGGCCAAACGCCCCCGCGAGTTGTCGCTTTCATTGCAAAGCACTGGAGCAGGCTGCCCAGGGAAGTGGTGCAGACACCCTCCCTGCAAGTGCTGAAAACAACCTCTGGATACGGCACTTGAGGGCGTGGGTGAATGTGGTGGTGGTGCTGGGTTGATGGTTCGACTTGATGATTTAAAGGCTTTTTTCCAACCGTAATAATTCTATAATACATTGCTGATCACAGTGTCTTTGGTATTCACGGCCTGCCCCATGGGTACAGAGAGTAAACAGGGCAATTACTGGGTGCTGAGCTGTGAGAGGAAAGTGTTTTTCAACCCACACGTGTGTTTATTTTGGAAGGGCTCGCTTCTAGTTTCTCACAGGTGTCTCTTGATTTGTTCAGAGGTGGTTACGAGTCTGCTTCCAAGCACTTCAACCCAGCTGATGTGGAGGTGGATGTGGCTGGAAGATCCTTCCTGGTCACTGGTGCTAACAGTGGCATTGGCAAGGCCACGGCCAAGGAGATAGCGAGGAGAGGTGAGTTGGGCTGCCATGGAGCTCCCAGCAGGCTTACAGAAAAGATGGAAGGAAGCAGGTTTGGCCTTCCAGCACTTACACACAACCACAAATCCCTGGGATGCGGCGTCGTTTCACACGGATCTTAGTGTGGGTTAGAGGTTTAAGCATAATCAGTGCAGTGAAAACTAGGATAAGGAGACCAAATTAGCAGGGAGGAGCTGCAAATTGTTTTTCAAGTGCATGTTTATGAAAACTATCTATGTTGTAATGGCATCTAAGGATGTTGGTGACAGGTCAGTGTCTGTTTAAGGTTAATTCGGTACAAGTAGCAGCCTGGCTGAATTTGAACTGAGGAATCTGCAAATGTATCATAAGATGGAAGAAAACAATTGTTTTTGCAAAAATGAGACGGGAGAGCATAAAAAAGCCTAGTGTAGCTGTTCTTGATCTTAATGCTAATATCCTGGAGTTTGTGCCCTTTGGCTCATTATATGTAATTATTTTTTTATGTTGCTGTCTGTACACAAGGACATGGTATAAACTGGGCCTAGCTGCTGCTGAAGGATAAACCTAATCCCTTACAGAGTTGACAAAGTAATTCCTGTTGTGCAAGAGTGACAGGAGTTTTGGCACATAGAATGAAGGGGAGGAGCTTGTGGCTCTTTTCTCTCTTTGTGTGCTTAGGTTTCATAACTATCTTATGAAGGAAAGTGGTGACTCAGTTAAATGAAACTAATTCAAAACTGTTAGAATCAAAGAGTCTTTGGGTTTAAGATCTACATCAGTGCCAGCATGTGATTGATTTCAGGTTCCCGCTACTGCTATTGTACAAATCATTTTATGTAAGTATTGCTTTGTCAGGTGACTGTTTTGCTCACAAATGGATATCTCTACCAGGTTTTGTAAGCTGGAAAGCTGGCTGGATCTGTATGGGATTTGGTCACCATGTTTAGCAGAGCAACCTTGGGCTCAGACTGCCTGTCTGATATGTTGTATGGCCATTGCTGTTCATATGAAGTTAAAAGACTTCCTGGTCCCATCCTCGAACATCTCACCTTGAAACTCACTGTCAGCTGTTGGGGCTCAGGCTGCTAGTTGAATCTCTTCAAGTGCTCCACGACAAGTGAATACAGAATTCTGACTCAGAGGAATAATCAGGCTCTATTGGCTTTACCTTCAAGCACTTGGATATTTCTAACTAATGATGATTTTGCTGACAATTGCTGTAGTCTGAGTTCAGCTTTTCTCTGAATTGGTGTGTTATGGATGTTCAGATTTGGGCTTTCTTCTAGGTCTTGTGAACTGCACTTCCAGTTTGATACAGTCCTCTCCCAACTACTCTGACTATTCCCATGTGTTAAGTTCAAATAGTTTCAATCTTTACCAAAGAAAGTACATTTAAATTCCTTTCCTAGTGTATCAGTCACACCTAAACATCCCCCCTGTCCTGCTGCTCAGTGGAAAAACCTCTCTTGCAGACGAAAGGTTTCATTATCAGACCCCAGGCTGGGCTGTGCAGTGTGTTACTGTATCATCCCAAGGTAGACTTGGTGTTTTGCATTTGGGTTCTGGGAACTAAAACACAGTTTTTGTTTCTATTATGGATTAATTATGTTTCTATTAGAGATTAATTCCTTGGGCTTTCTAGAGGTGGACTGCTAGCAATCCCTAAAATACATTGAAAAACAGGCAAAAGTATAAAGAGTATAGGTATTCCTAGGACTGAAATTAACACATGACTTGTAACAATCAGAGAATTTGAAGCAAAAAAAAAAATATTTTGCCTAGCTGTACTTTATTCTTGTGTTTGAAGGCTTTCTTTAATATGATTAAGTGATGGGATTGTGTTAAGTATCCAGGTCTCTGAGAAGAGCCTTGCCTTGTGTCTTTCTTTCATGGAAAAATTGGTTGGAAGAGACCTCTGGAGGTCACTTTGTCCAGCATCTCAGTTGGAGCAGGACTGTTGGAAACAGTAGATCAAACCAGTCATTGCTGAGTCTTGCTGCTTGATACCCACAAGGAGGGTGCAAATTGTGCATCCTCTTGAGAAAGCCTGGTCTATTGAGAAGAAAACTACTGATTATTTTTCTCATGAAAAATAATTCAGATGACCTGAGCCTCTCAAGCTGCAATTGAGGCCGTAGTCCTTGTCATATCTCCCACTGCTGAGAATTCTGATATCTGGCCCTTCTTTTTCCTTTCCACAGAGCAATTCTAGTTACTTGTGTTGTTCAAGCCCTTTACTGAACTTCCTAAGGTGTATATCAAAAAAACCATCAATGATACAGATGCCTTAGCTCCAATTTCCCATTTAGCTCTGGTATTTCACCCACTAAACATGATGTACAGACTTGACAGAGATGGTTTGAGCACAGTACTTAGAGTGCAGTGGCCTTTTCCTTGCGTGAAGACCCAGCCTGCCTTCACAGGAACCAGAGCCAAGAAGAAATACTCCAGTTTTTTTCTTATATACAGTATCTCACCTAATTAAAATGCAGATGTCTCCCTCAAATGCAGTTAGTAATTAATTATCAAATGCTGTTCTTGTCACAATCCACCAGGTGGCACGGTTCATCTGGTCTGCCGAAATAAGGAACGGGCTGAAGTTGCCAAAGAGGAAATAGTGACAGAAACGGGCAATCAGGTGAGTTGTTTTTCAGTCTTTTGTTTACTTTTAGAAAGGTTGTTAATATTAAAGACCGCAGAGGCCTTAAGATACTCTTCCAACATCTTGCTGTTGTGTTTTTAATAGTATTTTCATACAGACGTGAAAACATCTAGCAGTTTATAATTCAAATGATTTGAAGTGATTAACTTCACACCATTTGAATCACCTAACTTCATTAGGTGTTGTATTCTGTGATTAGTAACATCATCAGCAGCATGCTGTTTTATTTAATGTTTGTTTGTTGATTTGCTTTTTGATGTCCTACTTACTATTCCTAACTATGTGTCTGAGGCTTTTAAAAGTTAATGCATTGCAACACTCTTGCAACAACATTTATGAGTCTACAGCATTGGAGCTGAAGGTTTTATGTGTCTGAATAACATGCTCTTGATTTGCTAAGGTTGGCTGCTCTGTGAAGTCCTGTGTGTGGTACTAATTCTGTGCTCTACATGCCTTTTCATTTCCTTTTCTTATAATTCCTCTTCCCTCCCTCCTTTCCTCTGTTACACATTCTTTTTGTTTCTGTATATATCACTCTACAGTACACCCCTGTGTCTGTCACTGTTGCTTTCATTAATTGCTCAGGAGGGTGTGCTTATGGAGAAGTTCACTAGTAATTATCTTTCTTACTTGGTGCCCTGGTTTTGGCTGGGATAGAGTTAATTTCCTTTCTAGCAGTTCCACTGGTGCTATGCTTTGGATTTGTGACCAAACCAGTGTTGACAACTCACATTTTAGTTATTGCTGAGTGGTGCTCACACAGCATCAAAGCCTATTCTTATTCTCACACTGCCCCACCAAGTGAGCAGGCTGGGCTGCACAAGAAGATGGGAGGGGACACACTGGGACAGCTGACTCCAGCTGACCAAAGGGACACCTCAGACCATATGACATCTGCTCAGCAGTAAAAGCTGGGAGGAAGAAGGAGTGAAAGGGGGCATTCACAGATATGGTATTTGGCTTTCCAAATCACTGTTGCATTGGATGAAGTCCTGCTTTCCTGGGGGTTGCTGGATGCCTGCCTGACAATGAGAAATAGTAAATTAATTCCTTGTTTTATTTTGTTTGCACACACAGTTTTGCTTCACTTTATTAATGTCTTTATCTCAGTCCACAAGTTTTGCCTGTTTTGTCCTTGTGACATTCCCACTGGGAATGGAGTGAGTAAATAGGGTTGTGTGGGGATGAACTACCTACCAGGGTTAACCCACAGCACATGGATGGAGACCTGTCTTCATTTTAAATAATGACTTGGCTCTGGTATGCTGTATTTTGATTCCAGTAATAGATTTTAATGTGGATCAAAAATTCTGAAGACTTTTTCATGGTTAGAGATGTCATATTGACTAAATTTCTGCTCTTTGATTTCAGCTCCCTAGTGTGACAACCAGCATTACTCTTCAGCTCTTTAATGGAGGTGAATTAGATCAGTCCTTATGTAGAAATAAACACTTTGCAGCTGTCTATAGCTGTGTAATCCCATGGCTATAGTAAGGCTGGTGATTATCTCTGTTACCTCCTTCTCTAACTGCAGTCAGGCTGCCTGGGAAGAGAGGTGAGTTTGACCTCTGAAGGTTCTTTCATGTTCTGCTTTCTGTCACCTGGTGAAAAAGACTTGAGGCAAATAATATTCTTCCTCTCAAGGCAGCATAATTACTGCATTCCCACTTTTTGGTAGGCTGCGGACCCGTCATTTCCGTAGTCACGGGGGAGCACGAGGGCACTGCAGAACTTGTTTGTGACCCTGGGGACAGGGCACTTGTGCAGAGAGCAGCTCTCAGTGAAGTGTGAGATGAGCTGTACAAGAGGCCCTGTGGGACACGTGACTGGGAAGAGCATTTTAATAAGGAGTCCACAAGAATATCCTTCTTTATAAGTGCTCATTCAGAAGCAATCCAGAGAGATAATAAAATGCTTTATCTGCAACTTGACAAGCTGTATCCAGGCTGAACTTGCTCTTCCTGATAATTTGGATGGAGATCCTGTTACAGTATACATCAAAGATTTATTCCATCTTCCAGAGTACATGCTGGAGTGCAGTGCTGAAATGGAGTTATTTGGCAGTCACCTGCCCCTAGATCTGGGAACTGGAAAGTTCTCCTAATTTGTTAAAATAGATCAAGTCACGGAGATTAGGTTTACTTTGAAATGGCTTTGCTACTATTGAGGACTTTTGTAGGGAACAGGCCTGAATATCCCTTTCCTGAGTCCGTGTGACAGTCTTCAGCAGATAAGTGTTGATTTAGATATTTTTCAGTCTCTGAAATCCCTTGCAATACTGAACATCTGCCCAAAAAACTTAAGCTCTTCTGTACCAGTAGATAATGGTATTAATTTTAAAAGTAGAATTTTTTAAAGAGATGTCCAACTTGAACCAGTAGAGCAGTGTAAAGGTTTTGGTCAGAAATGATTCACAAAATGGATATGGTTGGAAGGGACCACAGTGGGTCATCTGGTCCATCCAATCTCCTTGATCAAGCAGGGTCATCCTAGAGCACATTATTACAATGAGAAAATTCTGACTCAAGCTCAACTAAGGAGCTGAAATCAAATGGCTAGAGAGAAAGTCCTGTGTTTTTTATCTTCAGGGAAGCAGAATTGCAGGCAGGGAATAATGCCATATCATTTCTTCAGTTTCTTCACTTTTCTCATTTGCTTGTATAATGAGTGTTTAAAGAAACATCTTGGAAAGAGAGGAGGCCCTTTAATGATTATTTGTTGTTTTGCAAGAGAACACATCCTCTGCATAATTATTTTAAAACTGCCTTTTCCTGGCATATGTCATAAGACTATTTGTGGGGTATCTTTGAGACTTAAGTGCTGTCTAGGAGAAGAGTAGGAGTTGACATGCCTTTGTATGCTGGTAAATGCCACTGTGCTTGTACTACGTAGAACACAAACACGCAAAAAGCAAAAGAATTGTCTGTAGCAAACAGCAGAAGGTTTTTGATGTTTTGGAGGGAGGAATTATTTCTAGCTTTAGTGGTTTAAAAAATGATAACTTTGCTCTATGTCAAGCCTTTTTTTTTTTTTTCCTATTGCATCCACATTGCTGGCCACAGTATTGCAAAACATTGCAAGTGCGTTGTGACTTGGAGTGACTGACAAGGGTTTAGCAGTTAATGCAGTAATTAGCATGCAAGAAGGCACCCAGCCCTCTGAGACAGCTGGAGTGGGTGCAGTGCTGCTCCTGAAAGCATGCTTTACCACCTTGGCTGGAGCAACTGTGCCTGACACATGGGACACTAGCCCAGACAGAGCTCCAGAGGGATAATGTGGCAGATGTTGGACTGCAAGGAGTGACTGGGACTTTTCCCTGAGCCTGGGGCAGCACATGATGGTGGCTTCATCTGTTGGGTTCCACTGTCCTCAGGGTGCTGAGCTGCCAGGTGATGTGACAGCAGGAGATGAGCAAGCTGCAGAACCATAGGGAATAGAAACAGGAGATTGACAGGGTCTCTGCAGAGAGTAGAAGTACACATTGCATGGAAGGAGAGATGCCTAGAAGCTGCATTTGAATAGGTGGTGGATAGAGACTTCTAAGATGGGGAGGAATTGAAGCTTGTGAATGCTTGCAACAAAAGGCAGCTCCTTCTCTGCCTGCAGATGTGCATTTTTAGGATAGGTGTAGTGCCATGGCAACAGATGAGGAAGAGCAAGCTCTCTCAGGGGAGGTGTTGGAGACAGATGATCCTGAACAGTTGTTGGCAGTGGGAGGAAGTCGTGGGTGATGATGGCTGAAGGCTCCTTCCTGTGGGGGATTGAGGCACCCGTCTGCAGTCTTGGCTTGATGACTTGAGAGGTTTGTCACTTGCTGGGAACTCAGAGGTAAGGTATTGCAGAGTCTGCTGAGGCTGGTCTGGACCTTGGCCTAGTACCTCTTGTTGCCCAACCACATGGGCACCCATGACATTGGGAGGGGTAACACATCAAGAGTGTTTACAGAGAGTCAAGGGCATGGAAGCTCTAGCAGTGGTCTCCTGAATCCACACAGTGAAAGGGAAGGGCTTGGGTAGGGGCATATATGCTGCAGGTCAACACATGAATGTTCAGCTGGTATCACTTTGGCCTTAGCCTTTATGGCCTCTTGGACCTTTTCTGTTAAATGAGCTTTGCTGAGCAGCAATGACAAATTGGAGCAAGAGTGTCTTTGCCAACAGGTTTGCTAAGCCTAGTGAGGAGGCTTTAAAGGAGTTTCATTGGTTTGTAGTGACCAAACCCACAAGAGTAGAAGAGTCATGGGAGCAGTGAGTATGTGTCATGGGGACAGCGAAATGGAGGAAGCTCTCACAGTTTTCATGAGAAAGCAGCATGTCTGGGAGCCCATTTCAGATGCCTGTTCATGAGTACACATAGCATAGGAAACACAGGAATCCATGCATGACTGCAGAGCTGTGATCTCACTGGCATTAGGCAGAAATAATTGGTATGGCTAGGGCCCTGGAGTGAAGATATGCCCTTGCTCATTGTACTGGTTTTGGCTGGAGTAGGATTAATTTTCTTTACAGTGGCTTGTATATGTCTGTGTTTCGGATTTGTGATGAATACAGGGTTGATAATACAGATATGCTTTTACAATTGCTGAACAGGGCTTACTTTTCTACTTTCTGTACTGCCACACTGGAGAAGAAGTGGGGGTTGCATGGGAGGTTGTGAGGAGACACAGCCAAGATAGGTTGACTAACTCACCAAAGGGATATTTCAGACCATATAACATCATACTCAGTATATGAAGCTGGGGGAAAAAAAAAGGAACGGGGAGATGTTTGGGCTGGTGGCTTCCCACGTAACGATTATGTGTGATAGAGCCTTGCTCTCCTGGAGATGGCTGAACACCTGCCTGCCCATGGGAGGCAGTCAGTTAATTCCTTGTAGAAAGCCTAAAGCACCTGGTATTCCCAGGCAGTTTCCCAAGTACTAACCCTGATTAGTTTCTGAGATCAGGTGAGATTGGGTGTTCTCAGGGTGGTATGCTCATAGGCTTGGGGTTTTTTGCTTTCGTGGGTGGCTTTTGCTTTCCCTATTAATCTGTCCTTCTCTCAACCCACGAGTTCTCTGTATGTTACCTTTCTGATTCACTCCCTGATGTCTTTGGTGAGATGACTCTGCCTGTGGACAAGAGGGGAGCAGTGCTCTCCTTAACTTTGACAAGGCTTTTTACATGGTTTGCCATGACATCCTTGTAGCCACTTTGGAGGGATGTGGTTTGAACTGGTTGGATGAAAAGGCAGGTGGAAAACTGTCCGGAACACGTGGCTTCAAAAGTAACAATCAACAGTACAGAGCTGATCTGTTAATGATTTTTAGTGGCATCCCCCATGAATCAATACAGGGGCAAAACCTGATGATATCTTTTTAAGGATGCAGGTGACAGAATGAAGTACAGTCTTTTCCCAGCTGGCTGGAAAGCAGATGGCAGAAAGGGACCTGGGAGTGACAAGTTGTCCCTCTGTGAGCAGCATCCTGGGGCAAGGGAGGCCAACCATACCCCAGGCTGTATGAACATGAGTCTAGCCAGCAGGCTGAGGGAAGTGCATCTGCCTCTTGATTAAGCCTTTGTGAAACCACAGCAGGAGTCCTGTGCCTGGTTCTGGACTCCCCAGGATGAGGAAGTCATCAGTGTTCTGGAGCGAGTCCAGCAGGGTGACTAGGGAGATGAGACGTGATGTACGAAGAGAAGGCTGATTTTGCTCAGTGTTGAGAGGGCTCAGATGGGTCTTGCTGTATTCTACAGCCATGTGATGGCAGTAGGTAGGGAAGGCACTACCATGCTTCTCTTGGAGGTCTTCAGTGGGAAGACAAGAGGCAGCTGACACAGATTGGAACAGGGACAAAATTCTGAGTAGACAGTAGGAAAAATGTTTTCACCGTGTGTGATCAGATGCTAGAGGCTCAGAGCAGGGGGCTCAGACAGACTGGTGAATCTCCAGCCTCCAGAGGTCTCTTCCAGCCTAGATTATTCTCTAATGCTGTGACCTTGAACATTTCCTTGGAAAGCTCAGCCAAAAGAGAAAGCTGCTAAATTGTTTAAATTGAAATTTTGCATGCTTTGCAATATTTTTCTAGTTCTCTGCTATGCCTGACTGTCTGTCACATATGTTTATCTAAGTAAGACTCTCTCTTAATAACTTTGGCATTAAAAATCTGTCTCAGAAGCAGCTGAATGATGACTGAACATGTTTTAAGGACTAGAATTAAATTTTGCAGTTGTGCATGTTAACCTCTATTAGCTGTCTTCTGGAGCACTGTTGATTGTGACTTAGTTTCTTTTCCTTTAGAACATCTTCTTGCATATTGTGGATATATCTAATCCCAAGGAAATATGGAAGTTTGCTGAAAAATTCCAAAATGAACATAAATTAAATGTGTTGGTAAGTTCATGTACTTTAATCATGTGTGTCTGTCTTGGAAGTGTGTAGCCTATGAATTTGTCTGACAGGTCATGTAGACGTGACAGTTTGGCCCACAATTCTCTCCTTAATTTTCTCTAAATGTTTTTTTCAGGAGTCTCCATGGTTTGTTTGCTCTTCCTGTCGCTTCTCAGTTAACACAGATGTGCTACAGATAAAGAGAAAAGCTGTAATTTTATAGCTGCATCTTTGGAGACACCATACATTTTCTCTTTGACTTTCATTACTAATAACATTGTCCATCTTAAAGCTAGACCTTCTGAAGGATTACACTTTTGCAAAAACTCCAAAGACTAAAACAGAGCCAGGGAGAGACTAAACAGTTAATCATCATGGTTGGCAAGGGGCTCAGTGCAGTTCACCCTTTATCTAGTAGTGAAAATTTGCTCGGAGGGCTGTACTGCAGCTGAGGCACCTGGAGCAGCTCCTTTGGTGCTTCCTAGACAAGGAATATCTGATAAAAATGAGGAAATAACTTTTGAGGAGTGGCAGTGGACACACAGGAAGGTGTGTAGGGACAGATCTTTTTTTGAGGTGGTAAAGAAAAGTCTGAGATCCTTCTGGAAGGTTAGGCAAAGAAACAAATGTGTCAGAGACTGTGCTAGCTTGCAGTCATGTTTTGTTGAACAAATAAAAGCTACAGTGTGTAGCTTGGTTTTGTAGTGTCAGAAAACAGCAAATTAACGTGGACTGCCCATATGTGTGGATTTCCTTGTAGATATTTGTGTTGATTGTTTAAAGGAGTTGTTTTACAGATCAACAATGCAGGATGTATGGTGAATAACAGAGAATTAACTGAAGATGGACTTGAAAAAAACTTTGCAACAAACACTTTGGGTGAGTATTGAAGGTTTTCTTCTGGAACATACTTCTTTTGCTTACAGAAGTGTGTTTGTATAGCTGGGTTTGTAGGGGGTGTATTCCTGCTCGAAAATAGATCATAGCATTTCTATGTCAGGCAAGAGCCAGCAAGGAAAAGAAGAAGTATTACAGCTTGTTTGGAATGTCATTTTTTAATTTATCCATTTTTCAGTTGTTCTGATATCAGCATCTGGATCATAGCAGAAGTGGAAAATGGCAGGTTGATTCTGAAACTTGCTAGGGAGCTTTGTTCTGAGCATTGCTGCTAATGATGCTCTTTGTAATAATTGTGTTTCTGGGGTTTGGATGGAGCTTGGGACACATTCAGATGTTTAAAGAGACATTCAAATGTGTGAGTGGGTTGCACAGCCCTGTTCTGTGTGACAGAGGTGCTGTGTAGGAAGCCTGTGCCGTATGCGGTGCCCTGGACGCTCTGAAGCAGGTGCAATCTCTAGTCAAGGGATTAAGCAATAGTGGGCAAGTTTTGAGTGCTCCATGTGAAAGGGGCATTGTGTGTGAACTGTGTGGCAGTGGTGTACAAGGGACAAATGATGGGAAGCAAGTCAAGAGGGAAAGTGGAGATGTGGAAGGGTAGGGAAAATGGCAAGCCAAGTGGAAGGTTTGCCCACAGAAGCTGTGGAAAAGAGGTGAGCAAACAGCCAGCCAGCAGAGAGAAGAGCTGTCTGACACTGCTGATATCTGTAAGGCTGAAAGCTGCACCTCTTGCAAAGAGACACATGGTGCTTGCATCAACCCAACGTCCTGACACTCTTCTCCCTCTGCCTCCATGCAGGGTAGGTGGATTCCTCAAGAGACTGTCTTTAATATGTTCAAAAGTGACACACTGAGGAAGAACTGTGGTGCTTTGTTTCTGAGTTTTCCTCCTGTTCATCATTATCTGGAATGAGGAAGGGGAAAACCTAGTCTAAAAGATAAAAACCATTGTTGGTTTTTATTCTTAGCCTTTTTCCTGTGTTGGTTCCTTAAATCCTATTTATGTTTGAAAACTAACATTTTAATATAAATGTCTTGTGCTTCACTGTTATTGTGCATACAGCTCATTTTTTTCTGCAAGTCTGAATACATTAAACTGACAATTAAATCAAGTATAAAGGCAGAGATTCATTTGCTTCAGACTAATCTTCTGTTAACATTCTTCTGCTTCTCATGGTCAAAAAATTCAAGAAGAGTTTTATAGTGCCATCGAATTTCCCTTGGCTGCATAAGTACCAGAACTTCTATCTTGAGGGATCTATTCACCTTAAATTAGTTTTTATCCTCTTGTGGTCTTTCAGACAAAAACCCAGCAATGTGCAGAGGTATAGTTCTTCCAGAGGGAAGCAGAGTGAAACAAACACAACAGTCTGAATACATGCCCTGAAAAGCATGTTTTGGTTTAGTTTGAGACATTGAGGATATTAAGTGCTGAGGAACCGTACTAGTGCATCGCTGGAATTATATTTTATCACACAAGGAGAAGCAGCAAATTCTGCTTTTCCAGCTGTAAATCAGCCCTACTAGTGATATGCAGCTGCACAGAGGAAGCTGAATTATAGTTGTAGCAAACTAGGAATATGCCTGTATTTTCTTTTGTGGATGTTACTTATAGATCTCCATTATTCATTCGTGTATCAGTTGCTGCATGATTGTATAAGAAGTTTAAGGAGGTAAATCATGCTCTGTTGTCCAACTTCTTCAGAGTTCAGACAAGGACTGAGTTGTTTGCTTAGATTTCTCTCTAGACAAAAATAAGGATTACATTTTGAATCTTTTAGAACAGAGTGGGACTTGGTTGAGCTGGAAGAAGCTGGCAGTGCAACAGGAAGCTTCTGTGCTTGCAGGCCAGACACACATGAAGGACCAAGGCTACAAACTACTGATTTTTTTTTTTTCTTCAAAGTCAGGAGGATGGGGTAATAAATCATAACATCTGGAGCCACAGTAGGAGAAAACTGTTTGGAGAAAGACCTGTCAGAGTAGATGCTCTGTTATTTCCCTAAGTATTAGGTGCTTTTGGCTGTGTTTTACTTGGGAGAAGTTAATTTGTTTCAGTAACTATCTGCAATTATAGGTTCCCAGAGAAAAACCTGGCTAAATTAGATATGGATGGTATATAGGTTGGCTGTAAATTCAAATGTGGTCTGAAGGAGCAAACTCTAAGTTCCCCTCTCTGCCCCAGTAATGCTAAAGCCTGAAGGGTGACATGGGCTCAAGGCCCTTGTTTGGAAATTGTGTAGTTGTCCCTCACTTGACTAACAAGATAGAATAATATCAATATTTTTTGCGGATCTTTACATGTAGAGTGTTCCTTCCATGTTTCTTTCACTTTTTTTTTTTTTCCTACCTTGTATCTCTGGTCTAGTAAAGGAGTGTGTAGGTTGTAACTATCTAAAAATGCGAGACTGAAATATAAAATGCTTTAGATGCACATGTCACAGTTTTTGAATTCTGTATCTGATATCTGATTAACATTTCTGTGAGCTGTAAAGTTGCTCATTTAGGTGTCTGAAATGCTGTGGAGCTTTTAAATCTAGTCTAGGAATGTTTTCCTTTTAACTGATCTGTTAGTCCATTTTTGAGCATACTGGATGTCAGTGTTCAGTTCTAATTGATGATCTGATTTGTGAAACATACTTTATATCCTGATCTTTTCTTGGTCTGCATGGGACAAAAATGACTGCATAAGTCCTCTTGTATGAATATGTACAAAAATAACAGCAGTTAGAATAGAAAGTAAAATTCCCTTAATGTAAAACACAGCTGACTGGCTAATTGAGGATGGCAACTGAAACAAGAGGTGCATAGTCCTCTCTGGTGCTGTCAGAATATGCAGATGGATGAAGCTCATGAAAATGTAAAATGCAGGTTGTGTATGGTTTGTTTAATATCAAGTTCAAACTGTAAAGTGCTTTGAGCAGGTGGTGGCAGCTGCATCTGTGCTGGTGCCTGTAGTACCCTTGCAATGAGTCTGAGGCACAAATTCTGCATGGCTCGTTGTGGTTCTGTTGTTGCTATCAAATGAAACACCTTGCCTTTTTTCCCTGCTAGAGGCTCAAGAATTGTTGTCTGATTGCTGGAGCTCAGTGAATGTGGAGAGCAGAATGGAACACTTAGACTGTAATGGGGGAGCACTGGCCAGGCACAAGTCTGAAATAGCACTTTGCTGATTGAAACACACTTTCAAATAAACCAGACTGAGTAACTAGCTTGGGGTGATGTGGACAGATTTCCTGCAGACCTGCCAATCCCAATGGGCAGATTTTTTTCTCTGTCCTCTAGTTTGTGTGATGTTGCCCTTATATTTCTTCTTGTGGGCTGACTGTGTATTCAGGGCTGTACCCAGGAGCTGGGCAGTGACGAGCAATCATTTCTTCTGATGAGTCTTGTAGACTTCTGAGTCAAAAGTTTTTTAAATTTAATTTTATTTTACTTGGTTTAGTATAACTCCCAGCAAAGACTAGTAAAGCTGGTGATATTCAGTAATTTTGAAAAAAACTTCAGCATTTACAAACAAGTAGAGGCAAAAGCAGCATGTTCTTATTGAAGCAGTAGACATTTAGCTGAAACAATCATTTTTCCTCTATTTTATTGCCTGCCTCACTTTGCTTTAACTCAACACATCTTCCTGCTTGATATGGAAAAATGGCATATATGTTGCTTTTTTATTGCTACTTACCAGGCAAGGGGATGCTAAAACACACTGAGAGATAAATGATGCTCCCAGTATGCATCTTTTCCTCAATCTAATGTGCTCTCGTGTTTTAATAATATATAGATATATACTTCCATGCTGTGCAAGAAGGGTTAGAGCCAGAGGAAGTAAGATATTTGTCTGTCCTAGTGACACTAAAGCCCATCTATGGCAAACTGCCTAACCTGGGTGCACGTTTGTCAGTCTCTTCCCTACACATGAACTGTACCTAACTGGTGTTAGCAGAATCCAGTTCAGCCTGGTCTTCTGAATCACTTGGAAGTCAAACAACTTGAATATCAGCTATCAATCTGCTATAAGTTCAATGCCTGATCTTTGTCAAGACAACCTCATCTGTGAAAAGGAGGCTGTGGTTCCTGTTTTCTTTCTAAAGAGCTCTGAGACTTACAGATCAGAGGTGTATGTGAAAGGATCAGGTTGAATATAATTGCACATGCAGTAACTATACTGAAACCTGGTTCCCAGGAGACAGAGGAGCCCTTATTGAGATGAGCTTTGTCATTTGAGGGAAATGTAAACCTTTATTTTGTGTTTCATGTTCATTAACTCTTCCCATACACTCTCAGTTATTGCTAGTGCAGTGGAATTGGCCCTTGGAGACAGCACACTGTAATCTTCATTCCTGATCTCTTACTCAGGAAAAGAGACTCAGGGATATCTTTTACTGGGAAGTGCATAAACTGAGGGAAAAGATAATCAGGCCAGTGAAGAATGGAACTGTGTTTGTTGGGTTGTTTTGTTTGTTTGTTTCTGTGGTTGGTTTTTACTTGCACTCAAGAAAAGCAAGCCAGTTTAACTGATTTCTACTAGATGAATGAGCCATTGAAATCTGTACTATAAAAGTTTTTTTGGTGGTGTTGGGTTTTTTTGCTTGTTTGTTTAGGTTTTTTTGTTCCCACTTTTTTCACAGTTAAAATAACACTGTTCCTAATAATATTGCAGAGCTCAGGCAGATGAAACACTTCACTTAGTATGGTGCTGGCTGCCTTGCCCTGCATTATCCGAATGTTAGCAGGGCAAAAACCTCACCAGCAATGTGCCACTAATTGCCAGGTAGAACATCAAGCAAAAAACATTCTGGAATCCACCAAGACACTTGGGCCTGCAGTAATTGTATCATCAATTAGTTTGATGTTATAAACAGGCAGTGGGTTTACAATGTTACTTCTGCTGAAACCATAATTTTCTTCAAAGTTGATTTATAAAGTACAGATTTTAGGGTCACATTAAATCTTAAAGTAAATCAGAGTATATGTTTGTGTACTTATATTTTATGTCATAGCCTATTAATTTTCAATCTGAGCTATATGAATCCTAAGGAGACTTCCAGGTTCTGGCAGACTGATCTAAACCACCAGCAGTTTGGAAATCTGCATGCACAGTGTTTGTTTATATTTTCTGTTAGGGCTATCCTGTGTTTTGATTTCTTTCATGTTTTAGTACAGCAAGACTTGCAGTTGTCTGTGAGAAAGACCAGTGTCTAATACACTGGAGACTGCTGTCCTGTGCACTAGGATAGCTTTCATTTTGTTCGTGTCATGAGATCCACAGTGAAATAACTGTTGCAAGAACATGCAGAGCTACCTTTCCACAAGACCTAATAATAGTGTCTTCCATCGAGTCCCCTCAGCTTCTGCATCATGTCATGGGAAAGGTAGCATAATTTTATTTAGGAGTTTGAGGCAGTCAGGCTGATTTTTGTAGTTTTTAAGCTTTTTGTTAAAAAACAATTTACTATATTAATCAAATGTGTATCTCCATAATGGTGTCTCATTTTCTACCCATATGTCATTAGTATTTCACTTTTGATTGTGAAACCACTGAATTAGTGCTTATCCAGATTGGCAGAGGAGTTCACTGCATGGAGTCAAAAGTTTGATTTGTTAGTTAGAGCACAATATCAGATTACTTGACTGAGTTGAGAAGATCTCAGACCAGGTGGAACAATTACCAGACAGGCCACAAGGGAATGCATGGTGATTCAATATTTTTGGTGGGTTTTGGTTTTATATTTTAAAAGTAAACGTGAAACTTAATGTGAATGAACAAAGTATGTTCTCATTAAATGCCATGCTCATTATTTTTACTGGAATGAGCATGTTTAATGCATTGACTGGCAACCCACCCTGTCTACTTTACCATATGATAAAGTTGGTTTATGGTGTTTATGGTGTTGCTCTACAGAAAAGTTTTAATTACTCTGTATTATACATGATTTTCTATTATGGGAGATCAGCTCCAAGGCGTAAAGCCTACAGAAGTTTTTCCAAAGAAAGCTAATGTTAAGAGACTGTTTATCTTTAAAATAAATTGTACATCTATCCCAGGAGCCTTTTTAACTGGAGAAAACATGGCCAGCCAGTACTGTGTCGAACCTCATTACACAGAACAGGGCTGTAGCTTGTCCAGTATGTTTTGCAAGTCAACTCTTCACCTTGGCAGAGTTCAGAGAGGGCAAGATTAAATCCTTTGTATGGGTGTAATAGACTGGGCTCACCTCCTTCTGCATTCCTGCTGCTTCTGAGCAAACTCCCAAATTCATCGTGCTGGACTCCTTTGTGTCACAGCAAATACTTCTCATCAAAGGGAAATGCTGTATACCATTTATTTCACTGATTTTTTTCCCCTGTTGCACCAGTGGGAGACAAGTGTTCAGGCCACGTGGACAATGTACCTTCCAGTGACAGGAAATGGTGATGCACAAATCTGGCCCCTGTCACAGTACTAAATGCAAGTACTGCCAGCTGTACGTTCAGCAGATACCCAGTAATTACTGCCTTCAGTGCAAGGCACAGCACTGTTGAGTGTTGTATTTGCTTTCATGTACTTTTGTGTTAAACCATTAAAAAAAACCCAACAAAACAACTCAGTCGGTACACTTTGGACACAGTGATAATTAAGTGTTAACCACATTTGATATGCCTTACCTTTTTAAACTAAGCTCTGTGGGAGGATGTTTCTCCTTCAACAGTCAAATTTTTTTTTGCATCAAGTAAATGTGTTAGAATGCTCAATTGCTCATTTTGGAAAGGCTGATATCCAGTACATTGGTATTAATAGTCAAATATTGGCAAAAGAGCATACAGTTTGGATGTTGCCTTGATTTACTTAGGTAGGGGCAGAAATTAATGTAGTTTCTTGTAGTTTCTTCTACCAAATCAGTCTTAGTTTTCCTTGCAAAGTTTCTTTTTTAACAAGAAAAGTTGCCTTTTTTTTTTTTTTTTCATAAGGACAGTGACAGGCAATGCCTTTGTTTGCCACTTCCCGTTTTAGTCAGAAATTAGAAATTAACTTCTGTGTTAGTGCCTGCTGCAGTACAGCTGTGCTGGACAAAGTACCTGCTGGGAGGTACACAGCTGTGCCAGGCCCTGCAGTGACCACACTGAGCATTCTCCCACCCTGTATGAATGTCACCATCAAACTACAGGCCAGCTTTTGCACTGATAAAAATGGGGAGGTTTCAATTGATGGTGATGTATTCTAACCAGCAATAAACCTTGTTGATAAAGTATATCTGTTCTGCTATTACCATCCTAAATTTCTTTTCCAGGCTGTTTTGCCTGACAGACCAGCCCAGGCAGATGAGAATGTATAATATCCAAGTATTTTTGTCAAAGGAATGAGGAGTTTGTGTTCAAACACTTAAAATGGGGACAGTAGTTGGTGAAATATTTAGCAGTGGGAGTAATTAAATGCTGCAGCCTTAATGCCTGATGCATTGTGTCTGTGTGTGTTTTCAGATATTGTTGCTTACTATAGGAGGCTGTGATCAAAACTGCTCTGTGCTCTGTCTCAAAGCAAATGAGCAAGTGGTTTTGTGGGGCAAAAAGATGGAATGCTCTGCCCTTGTGGGATTTTCTGACTTCTTAATAAACTTGAGGAAGAGAGGAGATGTGAGCTTTGCAGTTAGTTTGTGGTTCTAAATAAGCACATAAACTTCTGACAAGCTGTAGTTGCTCTAAGCAGGATTTTTGGCATTGAACATTTCTCTTACTCGGCTGGAAAACAAAACAAAACTCAGCTGTTAATGAGGCAACATTAGTGTATTCATCTTTGCAGCTCTTTAGAATTAACAAATCAACATGAAGCCCCTTAAAAGTGTAAATTAATCTGCAGGACAGTAAAATGGAGCATCGTCAGAGCTGGTGCATTGCAGCTCTGCCTTAAGGAGACGGAGCTTATTTAACCAAGACATGATGTTACTTTTTTTAAGAATCCACAGCCAAACAACATTAAAACCAGGCTCTCAGCTTGTACTGAAGTGATTTTTTGTTTGGTTTTTCCCCCCGCATCGCGGCAGCCTCCCCCGACAGCGGGAGTTCTTGTACCGGTGATGTCATCGCTCAGTCTCCCCGCCACTACCCGGGGACACGACCGGGCTCTCGTCATTCGCTGGCAACTGCCTTTGCTCACATTTTCTGCTGAAGACAGCCTGCATTTACTCATCTGCGGTGCATTTACTTAGCTTGATTTGCCAGGATTTTAAATATATTGTGTGTGTATGGACATACCTCTGATTATATGGAGAAAGTGAAGGCTGCTGTGACTGACAGGGGAACTGAACAGTTTGTTCACCAGGCATGTAACATGTTTGATTTTGGTACCGTATTTATAAACATGCTGTATTTTAACTGGGTGATCTCATTGCCTGTGTGGAAGAGAGGTTATAAAGACATGCTGAAGTCTCCATGCTTAGTGAAAAACATGGCCTTGGGATTTCAAGGAAAAAAATGTGTTTATCACTGATAGAATTGTTGAACTAGAGCCATTTGTAAAGACATGAGAGGGAAGTAGGTATAGAAACACTGGACTAAATGGGGCTAAAATAATTTTGAATTAGATGGAATTTTTAAAAAATGCATTTTAAACAGGAAAAAAAAAATCTCTGTGTTGCACTTGGTTGCCTGAAACATCACTAGGTGTGTCTGCGTGTCTGAGTCAAATACACTGACAGTTGGAATATATTTGCTGGTCATGGTAATGGAATATATTTGTGTGGTGTGCAAAAATCCTTGCTAAATTAACACAGTTAAAAGCAGGGAAGGACAAAATTAAGTTTCCCCAAGTAGTCTTAGCTCAGCCTTGGGCAGGCAACTTTAATATTTTTTTCCCCTAAGGATTCCTTATCTTCCATAATGGTCATGCTGGGGATTTAAGGGGTGGGTTTTGTGTGCAGCACAAAAAGTGTCAGTGTATTCTGAGTGATTTCATAGTGAGAAGGGAAGAATGGACAAATCTTAAGTGGATATGCAGTGCCCTAAGAACTGTAAGTATGAAGTACAGTTTCCTTTTCTTGTTCATGACCCTGCTTAGATTTGTGTGTATGTGTCAGACTTGCAGTCTTCATTCCCCATTTCTTCACTGGCATCACCTTCCCCCACCCAAGGAATTCCATACCTGAGCTATTTTGCCTTCAGATTCTCACAGATCAATGTAGGGAGCTGTTTTCTCTATAGGTAAAACAAACATGAAAATCTGTAAAATAATATATGCCTTTTGCTAAGTATATGGCAATGTGAACCACTACAAGTTGAGTTGGCACACTGCAGGTGAAGCAGCAACAAAAAGTCATTGTCAAATTCAGATCAGATTTCAGAGATAAAGAGGTTTGGGGTTGTTAAGGAGGTTGGAGAGAGGAGAAAGCTTTTTTTAAAAGGAAGAGTTAATGTTAGTGCCTGTCTGTGTTTTAGGTACATACATCATGACAACTGCCCTGGTGCCCCTCCTGGAAAAAGCAGCTGATGCCAGAGTGGTGAGTCTGTGATGCTGTTTAAAAGGGATGTTTTACTATTTTTGCCTTCTGGCTTGTGACAGCAGTTCTCTGACAGTGTTAGCAATGCAGGATTACTTACAATGCTGTAAGGATCTCTAAAATCCTCTTGGATTTTGCTAACAACAACCTCCTCCTCTAAGGCAAAGCTCCTGCCTGCTGCTCTCAACCCTTCCTTGGAAATCAGAGTAAAACATTTCATGTGGGAATTTACTCTCTTAGATTCCCTAGGGCAAATTAGCTCCTGCAGCAGAGTGCAAAATATGTACAACAGGAATATAGGTTTAAAAGAACTTTACAGATCTTGGTGTAAAATAAGACAGCAGGTACATTTTTAAAAATTAAATTTCCCAAGTTTTTTATGGTTTCTAATTAGCTTTGGTAAATGCTGAACATACAAACTACAAATAGTGCTATTCTGCTATTTTCTTTCTCCCCATTACTTTTCAAAAGGAAGAAGCACAAAATTCCTGAAATGAATCAACATCACTTTGAATGAAAGTCCCTTCTTAAAAACCTTATGTATCTTCCATCTCATCTCCAGGTATGCTCTACTCGTGAGCGTAAGCATAATGCAAAGAGTATGCAGAGGAATCCTGCTCCATAGGGGCTTCCAGCTATGGCCTGAAGACTACATTGCATGCATGAGTGCATCTGTGGGGAGTTCCCTGTTTTGCTTTTCATTCATTTGTTTTTCATTCATTTCATTACAGATAACTGTCTCTTCTGGGGGCATGCTAGTTCAAAAATTAAACGTGTCTGACTTGCAGTCGGGAAGTGGGCCATTTGATGGAACTATGGTGTATGCACAGAACAAGGTACAGCCCGTGGGATTGAAAACAAAGCCCAGCCCTTCTTTGCTAGGCAGCTCATACCATCTGCTTTGCAAAAAGCCTGTTGGTCACTGTTGCTTTCCCGTTGCATCCAACCCATATGCAGATGCACAGGCAATAATCTTCAGGAGTGTGATGGCATGCCCTTAGGAGTGCATACATCTTGCATGGAGGAGAGCATGGCTAGACTTTGGTTTGATATGAGAGAAGTCCCAAGGGGGAACACTGTCTTTAGCTGATGAACCCTGTCTGGCTGTTTAGTTCTTGCCCAGTCTGCAGCAAGTAGGCATGGTCAGTAAAAGCAGTGCAGCTGCTTTAAAAGTAAATTTGTAGCCAGGGTATGGATGGCAGTGACTGTGGAAGTCTCAGATGAAATTATGCAATAAATCCAGCCAGGATGAGCAAGGGTATATTTCTGCTGTACATAAATGCTCTGGTATTTATGGCACATTTGATGTAGTTTATTTCCCTGGGAACTAATTTGATGGACAGGCTGTTGAACTGGGTGCTAGCATGGCTCTTACTGCTCTATCCTAGAGACAGCAAGTTGTCCTGACAGAACGGTGGGCAAAGGCTCACAGAAATATCCATTTCTCTGTGATGCACCCCGGCTGGGCAGACACTCCAGGTAACATCTGCTTCACACTCTGGCAATAATGTTTTCTTTTCAGGATTAGTTTAAAAGCAAAGAGAAATAAAACTTCCTAGTATATTTTTCCAACAGGTGCAGTAATTTCTTATCTTCAAACTGGTGCTTGAAGTAGTTTTATATCCCCTTGGTAGCTCTATTCTGCACAATGTCTGCTAGCTGTGTATATCTAGAGAATAATAATGGGCAGTGAATGCTTCCAGCCCTGCACAAGTGCACAGTAGAGACACAGTTCTTTAAGGTAACCTTTAAGTTACATTTGTAGTGGAACTGTTAAACACACAGATGGAGCTTCTGCCTAAGTATCAATATGCAGACACTGGGAATTTGTGAGGGCATGTAGGGGAATGCAGCACTGTGCAAGCCCTCTGCTCTTCCTCTAAACATTTACTGCTGTTGAGAAGCAGTTTGGCCATCCAGCCCTTTGGCTGAGCTGCAGCTGTTCTTCAGTGACTGTGCCTGAGCAGGTGGGCCAGCATCAGTCATGCACTATGCATGTTGCATTCCCCAGTGTTTCCAGCCCCCAGTGCCCAAGCTTGGGATGCAGAATAGCAGTTACATCTCTAGGTCTTTTATAGGGATGCAATTTCCAAAATTTGCTTCTGACAACAGAAGCATTTACCCTGTCTACTTTCTGCTTGAAAATAGCCCTTTCCAACTGAATATCCTGGTATTTCTTTTTCTTCAAAATACATTTATTTTTGCACTTCCTTTGCAGATTTCAAACTTAATGCACCATAAAGTTATCCTACTTTAAAGTTCAAAGACTCTCCAACCCCACAAAAATAAACACCTATATTGGATGGGCCCACAGTCACCATCTGTGGACAAAATAAAATGAAACCAGAGTTTAGACAGGAAGTAAGCAATTTTTAAATACAGTGCTGCAACTGGTTTCCTAAGACTGGTGAGAAAAGAAGAGCTGAAAATCCCATTACAATACTGCTTTTTGGAATTTCTGTTTGCCCCATGTTTGTCATCCTTAGATGTTTAGAATGGTTTAGAATGGAATTGCTTACAGATCCTGTTGTCAGTTTTGTCCCTATCATTTGACCCAAACAAACAAGTGGTGGATCATCTGGCAGCTTAGTGCTATTCTCCCAGAAGCCATCCTCCTCCCAGATAGGGGGAAATACTCATTTTCTTCCATAAGCTCCAGAGATGCCTCTTCTCCTTCCTACACGCAAAATGGCAGTTGGAAGGTGTTTTGGTTTTGGGGTTTTTTTGTTTGGTTTTTTGGGTAGTGGTTTTGTTGGGTTTTTTGGGGTTGGTTTTTTTTTTTTGTTTGTTTTTTGGAGGGTTTTTTTGGGCTTTTTTTTTGTGTCAAAAAAGCCTTGCATGTCAGGCCACCATTCCAGTGATGTCCTTTCCAGCTGTGAGGTCGTCCATGCCCGATTTCTATGAGAGGATGAAGAACTGGCTGCGCACAGAGGCCCAGGGAGCTGACACTGTCCTGTGGTTGGCAGTGTCTGCTGAAGCAACAAAGCTGCCCAGTGGCTTGTTCTTCCAAGGTAAGGAGCAGTGGCTCACAGTGCACAGACTGGAGATCCCCAGCCTGCCTGAGCTTAGGATCCCTGTCTGGCCTGGAAGGGGATAAAGGCTGCACCAGGCAGCTTGTGCAAAGGATAAAAGCATTCCTCAAAGTTGTTTCAAGTTGAATGTTCAAGTGAGCATTGTGTTAAATTGTTATATTCCTACTTTTGTCCTCTAAAGTAGCTGATAGAGACTTCAAAGCATTTCTTTAGGGAGGGTTGGGGATTTTTGTAATGAAAATGGCTGCATGTAGGACTGTGCCAAGGGAAGGTGTATCACAGCAGTCAAACAGCATCTTTTATGATGCTAGGAAATGAGCATCTTTCTCACAGAGCACTGGGAGTTGGCTCTGCATTGACAGGTTCTTCTTCCCACTGTTCCATGCTAGCTAAAACTGCCAATTCCCCCTTTCTCTAACACTGGGCAAAGACTTGAGCACAATGGCATTTTTGGCACACCGAGCCTAGGGAATAGAAAAGTAGGGCAGAGCCTTTCTTTTCTCCCAGGCAAATGACAGGCATCTTTGTAGGAGCAGCTGGAAGCAGGAATGCCTCAATGGTGATGCAGGTCAGTCCAGAAAGAGAAAGCTCAGGGTAATTTCTTACAGAAGCTCAGTGCTTCTGTTGGATGTGGCACTCAAAACCTGATTCACTGAATTTCTGTATGGAGAATGCAGGAAGCTCAGACTTTCTGCATTTGGGTTGACTTTGTCCCTTCTGTCCCACAGACAGTCACACAGGGTTGGCTGACAGATCCTTAAATGGACATTTTTCATGTCAGCATGTGGTGCATGTGGAATCCCCACCTCCCAGCTGGTCAGCCTTCTTTGTAGAACCAGGCTTTGCCTTTCTTCTAAAAACTCCCATCACTTTCTTCTGGTCCTAATGCTTCTGCTCAGTTGTTCTTTCTGTTTCTTTCATAATTCCACCAGGCTCTTCCCTTTGGCTTTTTCTACTCCCAGCTTTGGTAAACAGGGAACATGCCCTGCCTCTTTAGCTAAAGCTACTGACTTTTCAGAGCTGTGGTCCTGGCATGACTGCTCTTAAAGCTTCAGGAGAAGTTCTGAGTCTGTGTCTTGTGCTTATGAAATAGCGGTGAAGTCAGTTATTTCTTGCTCCTACAGCCTTTTGGAAGCCACAGCTTAGCACTCTTCAGGCCCTTTCAGTGAAGGGTTTGGGGTGCAGGAGCACTTTGCCACAAACCCCATGCTTCTGATCCTAGGCAGCCATTTTCCAAATCAGTCACAGTTTCCCTCCATTTTCTGCATTCTCTTCTTCTGTTCCCTCTGAGAGCAAACCAAAGCCAGCTTTTTTTCTTTTTTTTTTCCTGAGAAAATAATAAAGGGACATGAGAACATGACTAGTACTACCAGAATTCTCTGTATCTCCTAAAATATATCAAAAATGCTTAACAGAAACCTGCTTTCCAAAGACTAGAAGCATCTTCTCTGTGATGCTGAACTTGGCTTTTCACCTAGTTCCCAAACTTTAGCACAGGCTACTGGAAGCACTATGGCTAGGTGGGAAGCTATTCATAATCAGTGGTGGAGAAGGGAACATTCCTCTCTCTCCCCTCGGTTTTCCACGAGCAGAAGTTATGTGGTATATGCAGTCAGGTAAACACTTTCTCTTATGAGAGCAAATATCTCTGCTCTCCTGGGAAGCCCAGTGGCAGCCTGATAGGTTTTCAGGGAAATCTGCTGCCCAGGGTTGCAACAGCTTGTTGTTTTTGTCTCAGCTGGCTGCTGCGGAAGTTGGGCTCGCTAAGCAGACTTAACAGTGCTGCACCAGTGCTCTGACTGCTGTTCCACAGACACCTGACAGCATTGTCATAAGGCTCCCAGGCTCTAGACACCATGTTTTTGGAGGGGAAGATCCCTTAGAGTGGATGGTGGTAACAGCTGTATTTACAGAGTGAGTGACAGGCATGAGATTTGGAAAACCAAGCAAAGCATGAAACTGAGCAAATTTGGTTGGATACGTGTCACTTAAGGTGACTGAGCAATAAGCCCAAGTTCCTTTGCATTTAGAATTTAACCATTGTTTCTAAGGATGAAAGTAAGCATTTTAAGATTGAAAATAATCCTGACTACAAAGTCCCAGCTGGGGATTTGTACAGTACTAGAAACATTATCCAGGAGGCAAGGAAAAATGTTGTTTCAAGTGCAAAATCATCCTCTGCCTGCAGCAACAAACTCCATCTATTGCTCTTTGCCTGCAGGTGCTGCACTAGTGACAGGTATAACCCCACAAGGAAGCCTTCCTTTTCCTAAACTGTCCCCAGCTGCACATGGGGGCTTGCTGCACAGTCCAGGTCATATTGTGCTACAGAAAAATTACTGTAGCTCCAAAATACAAATTGAATTGGTTTAATTTTTGGTTTTGAAGATATGCTTAACTAGCATTATTTACAGTTGCCTAGATGGTTAATTTTCCTGGCTTCAAGACCATAAGGTTTGTTTGGGCAGTACAGAGTCTATCAGAAAAACCTCCTTTTTGCTATAAGGGAGTTAAATGTACCCATAAGGTTTTTTTTTTCTTTTCTTCCAGACAGGCAACCAGTCCCTACACACTTACCCCTAGCATACACCCACAGTCCACCAGAGGATGAAGAGAAACTAATGGAGATGCTGGAAGAGTTCTCCCAGAAGTTTAAATCCGTTTCTCCAGGAATTTAGTGTCTCTGCTGACACAGTGTCACCACAAATCTTCTAATTACACAGTAATCTGCTGTTGAGGGGAAGTAGGATGCCATAGGCCTGTTAAAAATGAATTAGGTTCAGGTGTTCTCATAATGAGGCAGTAGAGTGGCACCTGCGTAATTTTTCTCTGCTGCCAAGTCTCTCCCATTGTGAATATGCAGCTGCTGCCTCAAGACACACTAAGGTTGTGTTCTTTGGACTGGAAGAAAAATTGAAAGGCATTAAAATAAGCCCTGAGACTTTGTAAAGTTACCTAGAATAATTTTAAACACTCAGCACAGAGAAATGCAGAGGAGTGTACAGTAGCCTGTGTGAAGCACTTCAGGAAAGAAGTGGGAATGTTTTAAACATCTTTAAACTGCTGCATTTGACAGGTTGGTGGCTTCCTTCACTGCATGAGGGTGACTGGGCTCAAGCAGGTAACTGGGAATGCAGAAACTCTCTTGCAGAGCCTGCTTAGTTTAAAGGGAAGGATTCCTCACGGCCTTCAGTTTCTATAAATTAGTGCTGGTATGCAGAAGTGATCTGCTTCCTCATGTTTAAACAGCAAGAATTTAGGAACACTGCCAAATGCTTTCCACATTACTTTATGGAGCCAGGGCTAAATATTATCCCATTTATGTCAAAATACCATGAAGTAGGCGGTTTTGACACAACACACCCAGATGTGGCTGGATCCAGCAGAGAAAGGGCTGCATGACTGTAGGCACAAAAAGAAACAACATGCTAAGGTGTACCTGCTTGCCATTTCTGTGAGAGATTAAAGGGAATTGTTTTATCACTGTGAATGGATTAAGAGGGGAAGGGAGCACTGGCGTGGCACAGTTTTTAGAGGAGAATCCACCTCGTGATCAGAGGCTTGTATTTTGTCTGGATGTGTTTACTTCCAGACACAGAGGACAGGATTCGTCCTACCTGATCTGTGGACATTGGAATTACTCACTGAGTTTCTCACTGTAAATCACTAGAGGGGGAAAATAGGCTTTTTCACAGGGATTTACTGCATCTAGTTTAAGAAACACCACCTACAGTGCTGCATCTTTCTAAGAGTGCTGAAGACAATCAGCTCAGACTAAGACTTTCTGGTGGAACTCATTTTGTCTTAATTATTTCAGATTTACTGCAAAGCTAAGACTATTATTAACAAAGGTTACACCTTTTCTCCTGAACTGAGTGTGTTTATTAACCAGCTGCCTCCAGAACCCAGCCAAGTTGCTGCACTGTTTCACATGTGGCTCACACCAGTGTGGTAGGACCAAGGACCTAAACACAAATATAACACAGATGTTCTTGAGCTCTCTGCAGTGACTGGCAGCTAAAGACTGGTGATGGACAGAGGAGAGCTCCTTCTGTCTGCTTTACGTAATTTAGTTTCCTCCTGGCTGATGGTATTTTCTCATTATTCAAATATCTCCTATTAAGTATCAATTTAAGAAAAAACTTGCTTTTTTCAGCCTATTGTCAATCTCCTTAGAACTAAAGATTTTACTGTCAGAGAGGCCCTGAGAAAAATTTTCCCATGATAGGCAGTGGTGAGACAAGTCGGCTGTCACAGCTCCTCCTGAAGAGGCTGGGTCAGCATTCAAGCTATTGCCTCATTTATAAACTTAACTCCTTCTTGCACTACAGTGAAAGAAAACAACAGCAAGGCTTGTACAGAGGTTTATTTCCTGCACATCTGGTATTAACATTTTCTATGGTTTCAACTGTTAAATACAGTTACCCAAAACAAGAGCATGGCTGGAAGCATATATAGTAACTACATTTCTTAACCCAATAGCTGCAAGGCTAATGAAAACATTTGCATTATTTAATATTTATGCCAATTTACTTCTCAGCTCTGCAGTACAGAAGAAAAGTTTAATGACTGGTATTTAAATAGTTAATAAAAGTAAAAACTGTGCACTATATATGTATTTATATAATACATTTTAGTCCACATTCTGCACTAGTGTATTTGAATAGCCTATATTTTTAATTTTGTGTCACAGCTTAAAAATGAAGCCAAAGTTAAGAAAACTGCTTTAATTAAAGTTTGGTCACAGTGTCAAAGAACAACATGCTATGGTTTAAGAGCACTTCTGATTTAAAAAGAACTAAACCACAGTAACAGCAAGTAGAAGCAAAGTTCAGAGTGTCACACACTTTGGTATTATGGTCCTGCTGATGCTTTATTTCAGCCCAATTCCACGAGAGCAAGCATGGCACGTGGCTGCAAGCCAGTGAGAGGATTTGTCTAATGCAGTCCAGAATGACTTGCACCTTCATGTAAGTGAATACATTTACAGACTCACAGATTATGCTGAGTTGGAAAGGTCCCACAAGGATCATGGAGTCCAACTCCTGGCCCTGCACAGGATACCCCAAGAGTCACACCATGTGCCTGAGAGCACTGTCCAAATGCTTGTTGAACTCTGTCAGGCTTAGTGCTGTGACTACTTCCCTGGGGAGCCCAGTGCTCAGCCACTCTCTGGGTGAAGAACCTTTTCCTAATATCCAACCTAAACCTCCCCTGACACAACCTCAGGCCACTCCCTTGGGCCCTGACACTGGTCACCCCAGAGAAGAGATCAGTGCCTGCCCCTCCTCTTCCTCTCACAAGGAAGTTGTAGACTGTGATTATGTCTGCCCTCGGTCTCCTTTTCCACTTTTAAAAGTTTATGAGTGATATAAAAACAGCATCCAGTGACAGATGACCAGAAGATGGAGGTGGCACAGGTCCTTGCTAAGCAGTGCACACTGGGAGTTTGAGAGCACACCTGGTTCATGGGAATGGAGTGACAAGCACAGCAGCTGCTCTTGCCACCCTTTCCAGTCCAGGCGCAGCCCAACACTTCTTGTGGCAGCTTTGAAGCTTTTATGACTCTGACCTCACTCTGATAGCTTCACATTTTTCTTCATTTTCTGAAGTCACCTAGTGGAGAAGGTTTTGCTCTCAGGAGTCTTGCACAGGAATGTAGCACCACAGAGCACATGTGGAGTTGGTCATTTCCCTACATCCTCATGGAAAGGCACAGCCCATTATCAGTGCAGCAGGACTGACTGCAGTGATGCAGGGGCTACTGCAACTTCTTTTTTTGTCTTGGATGAAAATTTTAGGAGGTCAATGTAATAGGTATCAAACAATTTTGTAAACTGCATTTTGTCTTTAGTTTCATTTCTGGGTCATCTTTATTCATTGTTTAAAAAAACCCCAATAAACTAAATCAACCTGCTATTGATTAAAGGTGTAAAAAATTGTTTGTTGTTTGCCTTTGAATGGAGGCATTCCCATACATACCTCACAATTTTGGAGTGAACTGCAAATGCCAATTGTTGGCATTTGCAGTAACACACACTCCAGCTTCTGTGTTCTACTCAGTGAGAACAAGGTGTGAGCAGGGCCACCCCTTCCTGTTAAACAAGGCTCAGGTGGGATTTTGAATATGCACTGCCTGGGCTCAAAGGGAGTTCTGCTGTATCCTTCATTATAGCCTGATAAGTCAGTCCTGCAAACCTTAGTGTAATTAAATTTATTTGGTGGGGGACAGTCCCAGCCCTTTCAATTGTCAGTACAAGCACTAGTTTGTATTTTTGTAATGACAAAGTCTTTGTAAAACCCATGGCACTTGAAGCAGTACTCGTTTTCATTAAGCAGTGCTGAACTTGGTGAGTGGAGAGCAAACATGGAGTTACTCTTTCAGGGAACAACCTGATGGAACAGTAGAGGAGGGCAGCTATAAAGCAGTTTAATCTGTAAGTTCCTCTGTGCGTTACTCTCTCACCCTCCCTGCAAAAATAAAGCACCCCATCTCATGGCACTGGATCACACTTATCTAAAACTAGTGCTGGTCAACATCCACCCACAGTCATTTTACATAGGCAGTTTCCACTCTGGCAGAGCACAGCTTTGCATCTTTGCCAGCTCAGCTCACAGTATTTCCTGCTTGTCTCAGGCTTCCATCTCTTGCTTTGTTAGGAGAGGTAATTCTGGCACATTAGGGCAGAGCCGGCAACTGATTACAGGAGATAATTTTGAAACACAACTAAGGTGACTCAAAAATGATGACTCTGTATTCCTGCAGTCACCCAAAAAGCACAGCTCTAGACAATGAGACAAAGAAAGCTTTGAAAAGGCACCAAATCTGATAGAGAGCAAGTGCAACAAAAACACTGGGACTACAAGTGATCAAATCCAAGAACTTCAATTTGTGGAGTGGGTCAGTACTTATGTTCCTCTCTCTAGAGGGAGCCATCAGATAAAGAAAAATGATGTATTCCTCAGAAGGAAGTTTGTTCTCTCTCAAAACAAAAGCTGATGCTCAGCTTTATGAAGGGACACAGTATCAGCCTGGCCAAAGGTCTTCAGCAGGACAGGTTTCTACTCTGCTGCCAGGAGAAACAGCTCAAACCTTTGCTGTACTGGCAGTGCCAGTGCCATTTCACAGATAAAAATATTGTCCAAACAGGAAGAGTGGTAAAACCTGCACTTGTGCAAAATTCAGGGAGAGAGGTCCCAGGAAGTGCCATTTTCTTTGATGGTTAAAAGTGTTGAGCATCTTCCCTTTACTTTTCAGTTCAGAATCCACAATCCACAGGGAGCCTTGGAGTGATGCACAAAATAATGCAATTCCTCTGCTGCCCAAACACCATTTCCTTTGGGCTGCTCATACATTGCCAGGCACTCAGGGTAAGAATTTGTCCTGACAAAAGACATGTCCACAACAAACACCTGTCAGTTTTATGACAATTCACAGCACAGGCAGGTGAATGAGTCCAGTCAAAACTCAATAAACCAAATTCCTCATTATACACATAGAGAAGGAAAAGAAATAGCCAAAAAAGGATAGAAATTAATTTAGTGGGGTTAAGATACCACCATTTATTCAGCTACATTGGAGATACTTATTTACATAATGGAACAGTACTGGAAAGTGTTACAATGTAGTTGGTAGAAAAGATGGTCAAATTGTTGAGCAGCATTCCTATAAAACACTGACCTGAACAAAAACCAGTAAGAGCTTTTTTTCATATAAAGTCCCTTTAATCAAAAAGACAACAAAGCCCACGAGATATTGGTCAGTATGACAAACTTAACTTACCAAGCAGAGTCAGAAACAAGGCTCAGCCTTTGGAAAGCTAAACCACAGCCAAAACTAGTGCTCATGACAAACATGCAGCAAGGAGTTTGTGAACTTGTTTATTTTGTGAAAATTTCTTAATTACTTGGCCATGGCAACCCCACAGAATTTTCTTGGGATGTGACAAAATAGGGGTGTTAGCAATGGGTTTTTCACATCTGAAGGAAGCCCTGACCTATGATAAAATGAAAGTATAAAGGTGATAAACCCTTTAATAAATTCAGATTATTTAATATCTAAAGAACAAATAACTGGAGAGATTATCTTCATAAGGCCTGACACCTATTCTGTACCATCTCAGTAGTAATGTGTCTCTTCCCCCTCCTCTTAATATCGAAGTGCTTATGCATTTAATGCAGTCCTGAAAAAACTGCTTGAGGTAGATAAATATTATTTGGCAATTGAACCAAAGAACAAGAAATGGAAGTAAAATCTTCATAGACTGGAACAACTCTATGTTCCTTGTAGCTTCTGGATCTGGACCATGGCTGCTGGCTGGCTCACACTACTGGGATGAGGGTTAGGTTTGGCTTTATACAGTTCTGATGAATATTCATTTCTATACCGTAGGTGCTTTTTGTGTTGGTTTGTATTTTTTAGGTTTTGTTTGTCTGATACATTCTGAAAGAATGCTGATAGCATTCTTTCTTGGTATCCCCTCTTTGCACAGACTTTATCAGGACTGTGCTCTCTTGTTTTAATTTTGGTTTGAGTTCAATGTCCCTACTTGGCAGCAATTTCAATTGAACTCAATCGCTTTCTCTTCTGAGCAGTACAATGTGTCCTGCAGCAAACAAAATTTCAGAGATGGCCAAAGACTGGTCACAAGGGAAAATCCCCAAACTGGGAAAATGCAATGAAAAGTCACATGTGATCACACAAAGTTATTCTCAAATCCCAGAACTTCAGATTCTTGGCAAACTAGGGACTTTTTTTTCTGAGGAGGAGCAAAGATTTCCAGCCAACATTCACAAGATACAATTTTGAAGAGAAAAATCTCTGTCTTCCTCAATATTACGTAAGAGGTCATCACTGAAGGGACTCAGCACATCAATACATCCTGAAAAAAGAATCAAGTTTGTTGTTACTGTTGCATCTTCTAAGTCCTAATTGAAAACATCCTATGTGCTCAATGTGGTCTCCTGGAAAGGACATGGCCTGTAAAACCACACATTGTAGCCCTATTTCCTGTGTGCTACAAAACAGAACTTTGCTTGTTGGTATGCAAATCCTGTTTGGAACAGTGAGGCCAGACAGAGGTAATATTTGCTAATTTGTTAGTACCTAATTTGGTAGTAGTTTAGATTTAAGGAAAGGTAGTTATTTTTTTTCCTTCTCTAAGCAATAGAGTAGACACAGGCATTAAGTGGACTTTGAATCACAGAATGGCTGAGGTGGGAAGGAACCTCCATCTGGTCCTGCTCAAGCAGGGTCACCTAGAGGTGGTTGCCCAGGGTCATGTCCAGTTGGGTTTTCTCCAGAGATAGAGAACCCACAAACTACCTGCCTGGGCAGTCTGTGCCCATGCTCAGTCACTCTTGCAGTAAAAATTGTTTCTGATGATCAGAGGAAATCTGTGTTTCTGTTTGTGCCCACTGCCTCTGGCCCTGTCACTGGACCAGTGCATTCTCTTCGTACCCTCCCTTCAGGCATTTATACACACTGATGAGATCCCTCTGAGCCCTCTTTTCTCCAAGATGAACAGTCCCAGCTCTCCCAGATATGCTCCAGTACCTTTCACCATCTCAGTGGCCCCTTGCTGGACTCCATACAGTAGTTTCATTTCTCTCTTGTACTGGGAAGCACAGAACCAGACACAGAGAGGGAAAAAACAAAAACAAAAACAAAACAAACCAACAAAAAACCCCCCAGTCAAATATTTCTTTCTAACAATGACCCCCCCCCCATCTGTATTGGATCATCTGTTTTGCACATCCAGCCATCCACCTTCTTATCAGCAACCAGCTCCATCCCTCCCTTTCCCAGTACTGGAGATGCCCATGCCACCCTCTCAGGCAAGGTGCACTAACCACTACTGAGGTACTAAGAGCCCACATGGTGACATTCAGGTGATGGCCTCAAGTTCAGGAGGGCAGAGCAGGGAGGTCATCTGGGCTTGGCTGCAAAAAGCAGCTGCAGACAAGGGTGCTCACAGCTGAGCACACCAATGTCACTGTTCAGGATTTACCTCTGTCAGACTGGTTGACTTGTAGCTCTATCACTGCATCTGTTTCAACATCACGTCTGTTTTAACATGACTTTAAGTCTTCTGGTAGATGGGAGGACTGTCAATGCTGCATTGCAAGCAGATGCCCACATCCTTTTCCCTTCACTTAAATATTTTCAGCTTAAAAAGACTGAAGTTTGGTGCTCAGATTGCCCCACCTGGGACACAAGTGACTCTAGCAAGCTGCTCAGGCACTGTGTATGTGACCAGCACCTGCCCCATCACCACCCTAAGCCCTACGGACACTGCTCATTTTATAACGGAGAATAGCAGGCAGATGCTCTGGAGAACACTTCCCACAAGGAAGCACCAGCTAAGGGAGAAATGAAAATCACCTCTTCTGACATGTAGAGCAGAGGGAGGCCAGCAATGTTTGTGTGCCTCTTGTCACAGCATGAGGTATCACTAAAAGGTACTGCCCTTCAGCAGCCCCAGGAAAAGGAGTCTTGGCTTCATTTAAGAGTGTGTGTAGGTATGTGGCACTGCATAGTTTACACCTGTATCAAAACACACCCTCCTCCAACCCTCCAATAGCAAAATTCATTAAAATAGCTTGGATTTGTTATTCAGCAAGTAAAATGGAAAAAAAGGACCAGGCAACAGAGATCCCTTTCTGTATGGATCTAGCAGACAGAAGAAACTGAGATTGCTACTCTAACAAGAAGAGAAACAAAAACATTTTAACTCTCCTAAGCCCTCTCCTAAGTCAAATCCTTCTTGTTTCATTTGGAAAGTACAAGAATTATTGAATTAGATACATCTATTTTCCCTTCATAATCTCTACACTACAGCTCTTGAGGGCATTGCAAAGGGACAAATTTTCCTTCCCCCCTCAGCTTCACTTGCAGTTTATACAGTTTTCTAAGCCCAGAGCAGTTTGTCCTGAGACTGCAAGATAAGGAGATGTTTAGCTTAAATCCAGATAATCCTGCAGGTCATTTAGTGAGAAAGAACAACTAGGAAAATTCTGCAAAACCGTTTTGCATACCCCACATCCACATATGAGCAACATTGAAACCATGACTCCTTGGAAGATCAGGGGGGAGTGGCCACGAGTTTATTGCAGAACAGTCCAAACAAATCATTCTCAAATGTAGTCTCCTTTGGAATCAATTCTTCACCTTTGTTTGCACATGACACGTTCAGGAGTAGGTGCTGACCCAGGGGCAGATCCTCAGCTTGCTGACTCCATCACTCCATCAGTGTGAGCACAATTCATGCTGGAGTCCCAGTCTTGGTGCCACTGCTGCCTCCTCAGGAACCGAGCACTCAACAGCAATTTAAATTCACTTCGGTGCGCCCGTGCTTCTGTCACCATGAGATGCACTCCCTGCACAGCTCAAGGCAGGTCTCTGGCCAAAAGGCCCTGAGCCCAAGGGAACATGGCACACCATAGACCAGCAAAGCTTTGTACATATTCTCCAGCTGGAATGAAATATGGCAGGCCACTTGCTCATCTTGCATAGCTTTGACAGCCAGGAATGCTTTAGTCATCAGAAAACATGCACAAGGTGTAATGAAAAGCATTCCAAGAGGAAACAAGCATTTAGTTTCCAGGAGAGAAAGTGGGAAGTCTAAGAAAACAACTTTCAGATTGGAAAAATAACAGTACTGTGTGAATTATGTTTGAAAATATGCTTGAAAATATGCTGTCTAGAGGGGAACCAGCAACAGGCTGTACACCCAGGAAACCCAAGGTGGTGCTATTTCAGAGAACATGACTGCAAAATGTTTGATCACAGGTTACAAGATGTTTAAGAAGAGAATTTTCCCTGAAAATACATAGCAGTCATGTGATGTGCACACAGAAGCCCACTCACCCTTTACTGCAGCAGCTCATTGGATCAGAATTAATGCCATGGATTGAGATAACCATATTTTTTTTTCCCTCAAAAGTGAATTGCTGCTGGGCAAACAAAGGAGAAGCTTTATTTTCTTTTGGCAATCTCTCTCAAGAGAGAACACAAGGCTTCTCCAGATAGCAATGTGCTCTGTAGTGGCAAAGGTCATCTCCTCACTACGGAGGGAAGAAGGGAAGTCCAAAACAGGGCAAGACTGAGCACCACCAATGTGCTGTGTCACAGCAGCTACAACCACAAGGGCTGCTGAAACAGGAGATGCAGGAAAGCCTCTGCAGAGCAAATCCTCTACACCAGTTTCTTAGAAGTGCATGAGTAATACCATGCTAAAAAGTAACATGGATTAATGGAATGGAGAGTTGGCTCTCCAGAGAAGGTCCCTTTGGAAAAAAGGGCTTTTTTAGTTTATTCACCGTGACAATGTCATTCTAAAAAGGTAATTTTGGTCAAGCCAGGTTTTTAAATACTGTTTATTTTTAAGAGAAACTGTAAAGTATGACAACAGGACAATGGGCATCATTCAGCAATATCACTTCTGGGTCTATAGGGAAAATTAATAAAAACCATCAGCATTTAAAAAAATAAATATGACTAACCATATGGAAAACAGGAAGAACAAAATTCATCTTTAACAACAGAGACAGGTATAAATGCTGAAATGTTGCTGTGCAAGGTAGAGGTAGAGGTAGAGATAAACCAGACTTTTCAGATCTAGACCAGTTTTAGATCTGCCCCCCTCCATGCACACACTCCCAAAAGTTCCTGTTGCCAATAATTTCATTTGAATCAGACTGTCAGCATCATCAAACTCCAACAAGTCTGTGTGCTCCTTATAATGCTCTGAGCTGGAAATCTATTTCAGTTTTCTGTAGAAATCAGTTGCTGAATAACCTGACCCCTGGTTCTGCGACTTGTGCAGCAAAGGAAGAGGCAGGAGGATTATGCAGACCTCTGAATGCTCTCTGGATGAATGCCCACTAGGACAAGTAGATGGTAGAGCCCTTTTAGGAATTGCAATAGTCCATCAGCTCCTTGGTGATGCACCCAGAGACCGTGCCTGGATTTCCTCCTCTGGAGAGAGCATGGTCAGCAGAAATATCCCAAACCAACAGGTACTGGCTGCAGGGAGAGCCAATTGCCTTACACAGTCTGTTGACACCAAAAACTCACAGAGGAAGACACAACTCAAGAACCCTCTGTACAAAGCAGCAAGTATCTTGACATACTGAAATATAAAAACTAAAAATTGCACTGCACACAGATTTTTCCAAACAAACTCAAGACAACCAAAGTCAGATCGTACAAACCGTTAGTTAAAAAAATACCTTCTTGTATATTTTGAGAAGAAGTGGAAAGAGTCTTCGTGCAAATGTTCAGCCTGGATCAAGCAGAGGACATAAAGTTGTTGTAAACACATTAGTTCCTTTCTCATCTGCCGTATGTGCCCAGTGTTATCTATCTTCTGCAGTATAATTAGGGTTAGGAAATCCGTTTCTTCTGTAAATATCACCTTTCAAGTTCCACTGATGTAACATCAAGACACTACTGGTGTCATATCCCACAACTGTTAAATACAATAAAATAAAACAACATAATGAATAATGGTAAAAGACAATAAAAGACAGTAAAAATAGAACCTTTATATAATATAATTTACACCTTTTTTCTTTAATTAAGAGGGACAACATGGTTAGAGGTGGATGCAACAAGTCTGAAGAAGTTTGATTTAATTTTCCAGCACTTATGTCAGAGTGGTGGAAGTTGATGAAATGATATTCTGGTATGTCACCAGCTTTCACCTGCATCAGCCAGGTTCATAGCTGGCCTTAAAAGAAACCAAAAAAACTCCCACTACATTGCTAACTTCAATGATCAGAACAGTCATAATACATTTGGGAGGGTTTTGTTTTGTTAAATTACTCAAACTGTTATAACTTAACTTAGTCATAGTTAAGACTTAGACTATAACTTAGTCATTATTTTAGCTATTTCTTTATCTAGCCACACTGAGATTTGGCATGTTGAAAAACAGTTGGTCTTCCTCAAGGGAAAGCTACAGGAAACATTTGTCCCAGCCCCTTCAGGCAATAACTTCATAGACCAAGACCTCCTTGGTCCTTATTGGGCAGAAATCCTAATCCCAATCCCAAGTGAGAAGTCTCTGGGTGGAAGAAGGCAGGTATGACATCCTGCAGCCATACAGGAGAGGGAAGGGAAATGAAGTACAGGAGCTGGGGCACATTCCTCACTCCTACCTTGATAACCTTGTCTGTGCCCGAGGTCAGCAGCCATCCCCTGGTGGCATCGAAGTGTACGTGAACAATGTTGTGCTTACTGTCATGGAAAGTAGCTGTAGGTGCCCGCCTGAAGAAAAAAATCCAAAAATCAGCAAGAACTGTAACTGCAGGATTTCCCCCAAAAATGTTCTCTGTTGAGGAAAGAAGTATTTGACTGCTGCTGTAAGCCATTAATTCAGCAACCACTCTGCAAACAGCACTTGGAGACCTTTCTGGCATGAAAGGAACAGGGGTGAGGGGCTCTCTATCCCTCCTGGCTTTGTCTCCTCCTTATCCTGCTGAGAAAGCCCAGGGACCACCGTGCCAGGCTGCTCCTTCCTGGAGCCTTGCCCCCACCCAGGCCCTTCCAGCTGCAGGAGTTTCCCCCCTTGCAGTGCTCAGTGTCCACACTTACTCCTCATCTGTTATGGACTCGTGGCAGCTGTCGCAGACCCTCACTTCGAACTCGAACCCCATCAGCGGGATGGAGGAGCGCTTGGAGCTGCATTTCCCACACACGGCTTTCCCACACTTCCTGCAGTGGTGCTGCAGGAGACAACAAGCAGAAAGACATCTCAGGCCACAAACCCAGACCAGGTAACTGCTCAGGTCCCTTGGCTCTTCCATCTCACTCCAGCAAGACACGACGCAGCTCAGCTCTGCCCCAGACACCTCATTTCTCAAGTTCCATGAGCACATGCAGCACTTCTACACCCCTTTAGTAAAAGTCTGCAATCTGCAGCCCTCTGCTGCTAGGCAGGAAAACACAACCTGTTTCAAGCAGACCAGTAAGCCTTTCCCAATTCAGCCTGAGCAGGTAGAGATGTTTATCCAATCTCATTGAAAACAGCTTTGGTTCCAGCACAATCTCCAAAAATCAGCTGTAAATTTCTTTCTGCAACTTATTTGACTAACAATGAGCAAAGTCCCCCCCTGCTAAAGTCATGGAAGGCCCCAGATATACTCAGCCCAAGGCCTATTACAAGCATTTGCTATTGGGATTGATTGGAAAAAAATAAGTGTGTTCCTTTCAACCACAAAATCAAGCCACAGAGGGGAACCCACTGTCCCATCCCAGAGCACTCAGTGGAAGAACAAAATGCAAATTCTCAAAGCTTTAGGGGGGAAAAAGGTTACTAGAATCCATTATGAGAGAAAAGCCTAATGGCACCATGTTAACACACTGAAGGGCACATACAAACCTGCCTGAGGCCTATTTTCTTACTGTCCCACATTTGCTTGAAGTTCCAGAAGAAAGGCTGGTCACATTTTTGACAGGAGTCACTATCCAGCCACTCCGGGGTCTGCAAAACACAAACATAAACATGAACTGGAAGTAAGCAACAAGCAGAAAAATTTCCAGTGGAGCCTAGAGGCAGGACAAAAAAGATGTGTTGTGGTGTGGCAATATGGCCAGCTATCCTTGATTTATAATCTCCATTTTCACAAGATGCCATTTTGACTGTTGTTGATAATGACAAGATGATATTTGTTCCCTGGGACATCTTTTTTGGCTTAGCTTTGAAGGACATGGGAGGAACAATGCTCATCCAAATCATGAAGAAGAGTTTGATAATAGGACCACAGAAACAACCCAATTCTATATAAAAATACTTTGTTCTGTCCTGTCCAGACAGCATTTACCATCTGCTATTGCCTCTGGTGGGAGCTGGGGTCAATTAGTATTTCCAATAGCCAAGCAAATCATCTGAAGGGAAAGGGAAGTTATGGGAAATGCTGATGTTGGGGGTTTTTGTATTCTTTCTTTCTTTAACACCCTAAGAGGAATTCCTGCTGTCAGAGGTGCCTGTGCTACAAATCACACACAGAGGTGAGGAAGATATGATTCACCTGAACATGCCTAAGACCCAAACCAAGCCCAAGCTCTTTTCCCTCATCAAGCCATGAGGTTAAATAAACACTAAATATTGTTTAATACTTTGTGAGGAAGTGCTATTAGCAAACTGCAGTTGTCTTGTCAGAGCCACTGGTTTCTCACATGCTGCAAATTAAAATGGCAAGAAACACAGCTGAGATTAAGAACTAAAAACAATAGAAAAGCCAGGCAAAGGTAAGTTAAGGATGGATTGAGACCCTCAGCTCCCAGGATAGCTTTGACTCCCAGCAATCACCTGTTTCATATTCTTCTGCCAGTTATTCTGAAGGCAGTTTATTCTTCTGGGGAAAAGCCTTGTCTTTTCTACCCACAACAGTCTTTCTTTTTAATGCCTACAGATTTACATCTCTGTGTACAACTATCCATCTCTTGGGCATTTGAACACTATGGATGAAGATAACACTTTGTTTGTGACAAGTAACCACTTTTGTAGTCAAACAAAAAGACAGCTTATAGCATCTTTCAAACATCTTCTTATAGCTTTTTAAAAATTGAGTTGAAAATAAAGAATCAAGGGCTACAATGGCTTAAGTGACTCTAACACAATCTCAGTAATGTGGGAAAGTCTGATAGCAACAAAATGAGTACTGAGCACATATCACATGGAGAAAATCCTTAAATAAGGGCAAAGATACAAAAGCCAAAATCCAAAAGAAAGTGATCTAGGACCCAAAACCAAGGTTTGATATTAAAATCTCAAAGATTCATGTTTTGGGGGTGGTTAAGCACCAAGAACACCCTGTTGTGGTGCTGATAACAAGAACAAGCCCACATAGCCATAGTCTGGGAAAGCTGTGCACCATTAGCATTTGCTGCTTGGCCTTTATTTAGCTAATAATATTCCTCCTCTATATTTTAAACCAGCCTTCTCACAGCATTCCTGCCTATTTGGCGACAAGCCAATCTTAACCCTTACTGTAGCCTTTTGAAGGCAGCAAATAAATAAAGGTTTTCATTTCTGGATGTTTGAATTGCAGCAAAAAGGAAACATCTGTTGGGAAGGAGGAAACTGCTCTGCTTTATTTTCAATTTAGGAGCTGATGACATACTTGGCCCCTGGATTAGCAATTAGAGAGTCAACTGGAATGCTAATTCACATTAAAAAGGGAGCTCAGTTTCTGCCTATGCCTACTTCAGTTTTTTTTTAAAATCAAGTTTTCCACTTAGCATTTTTTCTTCCTCAAGGGAGACACACTCAACCCATGCAGGCCACAACTCTTGAGAACCAGCAAAGCTGGTGACAGCCCATGCTGCCAAAAGCCTTCCTCTGACCTACCCCGTGCCAGAAGAGGGCACAGGTTTGCTGTGACTCATGGCACCAGGATTTGCCAAGCTCCTGAGCAGGGCTGGTGCCTGACTCAGCCAACACAGAGCTCACTCCCCCCATCTCTGAGTCAGGACTCAGAAATTGCCAAGTGGGATCTGCTCCCACCATGCCAAAGACCTGGGGAGCATTTTTGCACCCGCTCACATTTGTTGGCCACAAAGCACAAAAGCAATGAGGAATGTGTGGGTGAAATCTCACTGTCTGGATCAGCAAAGCCATTATTTACCCCACTTCTATGTGGTTACACCAGAGGGAAGCAAGACCAAGTAGCAGGTGAGATTGAAGCCTTATGTCCGCTATCAAGGAAAAAAAATGCTGGGTTGCATTTTTCCAGAGATGACCAAGTGCCTTCTTGTTTTACTTTTTTAAAACCAAAATGAATCATCAGTCCATCCATTTACATCTGAACTGATATTTCTCATGATGTGCTGAAAAACACAGCAGAGCATCTTAATATCCTCCTTACAGAATAACTTTCAGAGCAGTAATGTAATGAGCAAGAGCCATTTAGCAGCCTATTTAATACAAATTTCTGCCAGCCGATTTCCCCTGTACCATATTATCAAAGGCACGACATAATTGCTGTATAACAACTGGAGCATGTCCAGAAACGTTTTTAAAGCTTGGAATGATCTTGTTTAGGTTGAAAGCTGCACATTTTAGAAAGGCCCCTTCTTCCCAGGACTGCTGCAGACCAAACTGACAAGAACTAAGCATCTACCTCCTGCCTCTCAACATCCATGTTCCAGACGACGATTCCCCCGTCTGCACCACAGGAGATGAGCTGCCGAGTGTGGTGAGCATAGGAGAGAGACTGAACTTTATCACTGAGAAGGAAACAAGACAGTTAGCAATCAACCACCTATGGCTACTGCACAAGTGAGCACAGAATATCAATAAAGCAGTACAAACCATTTGTTTGCCCATATGTTTCCCTCCACCACTCATTGCACATGGCATCCATCAGATGCAAATCAGTCTTTGCTGTCAGACTGGGACCAGAATGAGAGTGTTGCTCATCTGGGCAGCATCCACAAAAGCAAAGACTTGTTCTGACAACTGTTTTTGCTGCACTGGGAAGCCTCAACAGGGTTGCAGCTTCTGAAAGCACATCTGGATGCATATACGCAGCCCGGTAAGATAGCCTCTTGACACAACGTCAGTAACAACTTTGTTTTGTAAATCTCAGCAACATCTAGAAAGGAATCACTGAAAAACTACTGAAGATTTTCTTTTGACACTAACAAGCATAAAGAGTTTGAAAAATAATGTAGGAATGACACAAAATTGTTCCTATGCCTTCTCACAGTAAGGTGGAAAATTTAGGTGCTTCTGTTTCTTCTTTTAATGAAAAAACAACATGGGAGGAGCAATTCAGCTTAAACCCCCAAAGATGGGCTCAGTCCTTCATTAAGGATAGACATTCAGGCCTCATCTCAGGCTGTTTACAACCTGGGAAACAAAGACTGTACAACATTGTTATGGAAAAAACAAGGTTGTGAAGACACAGGAACTGAACATACTGTGATTGGAAATGATCCACAAGATTTGGTTTCCTGTGCTGCCACCAATGGTCTTGTCTGCCAAAAGGACTTGCATGCTAACACATTTATTTGTGCCTATGGCTGAACCTGAAGAGGGGAATGCATTCACAGGAGAGTTCAGGACAACAGTGCCACCCTTCACAGTGCCTGCCTGCAGACACCAGAGGCACCATCAGGATGTGTAGGAGGCTGTGTTGTACAGTTCCAGCTGACAGCCATCTCGCAGATTAAGATCCAGAGGTTAATTTCATATTAGAACTAATTTCCACAGCAATAAATCAAGCGGTGATGCATTAGCAAGCACCACTGGTAGGGTATGAGGTTGATCTGGTAATTTCAGTCAGAGCTCTGCAGTGCTCTGAAATCCCAGAGGCATCCCAATCACTCAGCAGAATGCAGCATCACTCAAAAGAAATGCATGAAACTGTCAGCTCAAAACCACCATGGGATTTTGTCTCTCCAGACCTGAGTCTGGCATGCAAGTCCCACATATATGCAGTCCCAATACTCTAAAACCAACTTGTTGTATTGCCAGTGTTAAAAGGTGAGGAGTCATTGTCACTAGAGCTGTTCTGATGTACAATCAATGCCCAGCACGGGCTTACCAATGGCTATGCAAATGTACTTGCAAAGATGATGCCTCTTTGCACTGAGGAGATGTGAAGGCTGCTGTGGTTAAAGGTAAACGCACATCACTTATGAATTCAGGCTGTAGGTGAAAGAGCACGGAGGAAAAAGGGATTAATTGTCCAAGCCCGATGCTCCCTCTAGGGGAAGGAAAGACCTTGACAGCTAAAACCCAAGAATTTCCCTGCAGCTGTTCTCATTTGAGGAGCCTCCTCTTTCCAACAAAGGCACAGGCTCTGGCATAGCACTTTCAGGACTACAGATGTTGTGCTTTCCTTCACCACCCTCTGCAGACTCTTGAAACAGCCTGTGGGCCCAACACTGGATAACTTACTATAAGCAAATTATTCCTGTTGTATATGGACCACAGGGAGTCACACATACAAGCTTGAGGCTTGTGAAGACTGTAACCTTTGGGCTGTGTGTTTCCAGATGTGGTTTCTGCATTTAGCTTTTCTCCTATAAAAGCAGGAGGAAGGGCTTTGAACATACTTGTGTCCTTGCAGCTCGATGGCTGTTCCTTTTCTTCCTCCAATATCCCACATTATAATGGAATGATCAGAACTGCCTGAGAATAAAACTCGCTGTATTGGGTCCCAGCAGAGAGCAGTGACACCACCTGCAATAGGAACACACACAACAGTCATTTTATTACAGGAAGTGGAAGATTGGAAAGTAGCTAAATATAAAGGTACAACAAAAAATATGGAGTGATTCAAATGCATATCTCTTTGGCAAAAACCATGTGCCTTCCAGTGGAAAAATAACAGTCTAGAAAAACTACTGAAACCCCATCCTGCTCTTCTGCAGGCACAGGGCTTCGCTGCTTTTTGCACAGGTGAATCCATTGAGCAGTACAGTGTGGAAGAAGAATGGTCACAGTGGGAGCAACACAACTTTCCATCTCCATAATTTCCAGAAGATTAAAAAAGAAGCAAGTATGGAATGCTATGGACATCTTCTCAGTACCCTAGCACAACGACTGAACTACATTGTGCTATCTTGAGCTATTAGCACTTAGTTAGAGAGGAGGGATATGAAGAAAAAATGCTGAGGAATGACAGCATTTCCTCTGTTAGATGGTAGGATTATATCGAGGGTTGCTCTTTTCAAAGGGTGATGGGGCACAAGTTCCAGCAGTGAAACAAGAATTTAGTGCCTCCAAACTGTGCCTATTCCACTTAGGATGAAGTGTCTGCCAGTACAAATCTTGCCTTTAGCAGCATCCTTTCTCTCTCCCAGAACTACTACAACTTGTTCAAGTCTCACTCTGCTTTAATTAGCAGCTACTGATTGTGGCATTTTCTGCCACAGATGTGTTCTGCTCAGAGCTCTGATCACTCTTGTTTTTACCAATACAGCTTCCCTGAACTGCTGGGACAGTTTCAGAGCTATGTCCCTTCCATGCTAATCACTGACACAAGCCATCCTAGTGTATCACAGGACAGTCAAACCATCATGATGCTGAGCACAGATGAAGACCCTCCTGAGGCCTTACCTGTGTGTCCCTTAAATGTGGTGACAAGGCTGCAGGACTCTTGCTCTAGTTTGAGGATGGTCACTTGCCCAGAATGGTCACCAACAAACACATGCCGGGTTTCCACATCAAATCTGAAAGATAGATGCTGAGGAAAACATATTATTTACACAAGCTTTGCTTTACACATTCCTTTCATGACTTGCTAATTCTTTTCACATGAGTATACTGCAATCTTGTGAACAGTGCTCCAGTCTCAAGGAGGTATTCAGAGTGTACTTTCAGGCACCTATTCATCTTAATAATGAGATGCTCATACCTGTTCATACTAATAGTGCAGTACCCCTGGGTGAGAAAAAATGAGACTATTCTAGGACACAATTCGTGCTTTTGTTATGAAACACCATTGAAGTAGCCCTTCACCATGAGCATAAGAGTGTCTCCTCGGGCTTTGTAACTTAAGTGCTAGAATTGGATGGTATCTCTCCCTACCCAAAATTATACAAAATACAAAGGAGTACTGATTTTAAGTACACAAGACACTGCAGAAGAAAAAAACTCAAACCTGTTCCCGGTTATGCCAAATATTTTTGCAGTATTTGCCAGTGATTCTCCCTTCCACTGCTTCCATTGCCCTCCACCATCATAATCAGATGATCCAAATTAAATTGTCCTCCAAAAGTTTTAATCAGTCAAAACTGGCTGTTCTCCAGTGAGACTTAGGGAACATAGGGCAAATTCTTGCATCTTGCTTTCAAGACTATTTATCAATAAATTAGAAAGGAAGTTCAGTCTTTTTGCCATTTAGATTGGCTGAATTACCAGATAATATAAAGCAAGTCCATCTTGAAACAATAATTTTCAGTCAGTATCACTTCTCATGAACTAGCAAAACATGCATCATCTATACCGCATACACTCTGGGGCATTAAAAAGTCTGTTTATGCTAACCCCTGTTTTCAGCCTAAGAGCTCATACTTTTCCATTTCCCTTTTCATTTGCAATAAAGCTGAATTAATATTTCTTTTATTGTCAGGCAGCTGGGGCAGCTCTACGTGAATAAGCCACCTGAGTGCCATTTCTGGAGTAATTTACTCTTTAGTTAACCCAAATTCCCAATACATAGTGAGCAGTTCCAGAGTGAAGGACAAGTGCTCATTATTTTATATTAAAGTAATTTAATTTTTACCATGCATACACACAGGCACTCTGACCTGATCACCAACCTACTTTTGCTACCATTAATTCTCTGAAGAAAGCATGCACTGCATGTTTAAATGAAGGCCCTATGCATATTTATTACAATAGCAGACCACAATAGGTTGCAGATCGCCCACTGTGGTGCTCAAAAATGCTTAGACCTAAATATGCCACAACGCATTAAGGAGACAAAGCAAGGAGAACTGACAGTTTTTTAAATTGGCTTTAAATAACAGTTTCTCTCTCAAAGCACTGAATCCATACAGGGCACAAAATTTGGAGGACAACTGGACAAATAAACTAAGAGGGCTGTTTGAGTGGCAGAGAGCAGACACAGAGCTGAGAGCTCAGCAAAGGATACTGCAGGCCGCAGGCGCCTGCGCTGGTGCGGTACCCCCCCAGCCGCTGGCCGCTCTCCGAACAGTGCCACGTGAAGTGTTTGTCTTGTCCGGTGCTCAACACCCACTCCATCTCCAGGACAAACAGAATCATGATCACCCTGCTTTGATGAGCTGAAAGTTAAGCAGACAGATGTACAATCACATTGCAAAGAACACGGGGGCAGACAACCATTGCAAACACCGACTGCACCCAACTCCTCCGCTCACACTTCCCCACAGAAGCAGCTGGTGTTTAATAATCCTGTTGACATCAGCTTCCATGGAAGGTCCCTGCTCTGAGAAAGAAAGGAAGCAAGACTTAGTTCCTTTCATGCCTACTGCAGTCATTTATCTTCTACAGCAGCACAAGTCTTCCCTCCATCATTGTATGATCACTAAGAAAGCTGCCACTGTGGAATGGACTTGATGTTCCATTTAAACCTCTTTTGAGCTAGTTTTTTGACAGCAGTGAAAATGCCTGCACTGCTGCTCCTCTTGCTGTGAAGTTTTGGTGGATCTGGGCTGTGGTACCCCAGCAGAACGATGAGTTATAGTACAGCACAATGCTGCACCAAAGGGAAGTTCCAGCATTAAAAGGTTACTGGAATAAAATTTAAATAAAAGAAAATATCACAGCTGTGGTAGATGCATAAAACAGCTGAAGAAATAAGTTCCTACTGCTACCAAAATAAAGGTTTTCATTAAAATAAGAGAACACATGCTTGTTTTTTGTATGAATGACGAGTGGGCTTGGTCATGAAGTGCTGATTGAGCTGATATTCTAATAAAACAAGTGGTTGGAAAGACATACAGAACTATGTCCAGCTGTAACTTAATGGTGAATGCCATACTCCTCAATCTACAACCCTACTGGCTTATTACTGTTCTAAGATGTAGCAACATGTGTTGCACAAAACAGACTCCTTGTATTTGTTTGTGTAAAAGCTGACACAAAAAAAGATTGAATATGTTTAGAAGCTTAAAAACCAGCCCCAAGCCTCCATCTGAAACACAGAGAATCACCTCAGAACAGTATGGGAAGATTGCTGTCTGCCTTATACAAATATGCAGCATATAAGAGCTGTGTTCAAACCCCACAAGGGAGAACTACCTGTAGGAAAGAAGAGGAGGCTCCCAAGAGCCAACACCGGCCCTGATCCATACTTCTTTTTCAGACTGAGATTCCCTGAGCAGAAAAGTCAATAATGTATTGATATTGACACAACTTGCCATAATGGTGATTGGCAGCTAAACCAAAGTGTCAGGTGTGAACTGTGCCCAGATGTTTTCACCCTTGCCCATTAGAAGACCTCAGATTTTGGCTGTCATTTCCACACACTTTTACATTCCAGATAAAAGGATGGGGACCATCCAGTAGTCACTTGAACTATTCCAAGCAGATCCCATCTCCTCTCTACCCTTGCTTTCTCTGTGAAGAAATTCAGTGGCCCCCTGGGTGGCTCATGCTTATCTTTACCCATCTGTTGCTCTCTCTGGGAACCTGCACCAGCCAGTGGAGTGCTGCACTTAGAGAGGGACATGACTGCTGCCACAGGCACCTCATGGGCTCACAAATGTTCCAGGAGCTTGTGTGAACCATCAGTGCCACAGACACACCGATGCATTTCCACGGGATGTGCAAAGCTGGCTGAGATCAGACTGCTCAAGGCCTGTCCAGGAATGTTTTCTCAGCATGTGGCAAATGCTACTGTGAGTGACAGCTTCTTATGGTTTAAACTGGTTGTGAAGACAGCTGGCACCACCCAACTCTCCAAAATTTCCTTCTACCTCCTAAAACTTACAAAAATTACAAAAAACTTGTAATTTTTGATAGACGTGCTGCCTGTGGATGCTGAGGCAGCTCTGGCAAGTAAGGAGTAGACATGAAAAAATGGTACTTGCCAAGAGGTGGATGGAGTACATATGACAGCTTTGCTTATCCTCCCCTCCCTCTCTAAAAAGAGCTTTCAATTCAGCACTCTTGTCCACCTGCACATATGAGCTGGTGGACCACCACACACATGCTGATGGCAGATATATCTGAAACAAGTGGAAGTGCACAGTGTAGATCATCTAAGTAAAGGAGCAAAGAGAAGACAAATGCAAATGGAAAGTCACTTGTCGTTAGAAGAGAATTTGACTCATATAAAGCTTAAAGAAGCAAAATATCAGAAGATTGGAAGCTGATAGAAGAGTAAGGAAGGGGTCTGGGCCCTAGGATTAACACAGGTTCAGTGTCTTGTAGCAGCAAATAAAAAGCTGGCCCTTTATGTATTGAAGATTTGATCACCATTTTATGCAGAAAAAATGTAGAGCAAACAATTCCAAAGCTGCTCATTTGTAACAACAGCAGGATGGAGATGGGAGATGGAGTGTGAATGTGGTCACAGCACAGGAAAACTCTCAACAGGCACCAGGCAAGAGCCATACATAAGCCAAAATGAGAAGAGAGCCATTTTTGAGGAAAAATCATGCTGTACAGAAGGGACAGAAGCAGCAAAGAAGAGCACAGGTCCATGTGCAGCTGGAGGTCGGAGCGTGGCTGCTCTCCTCTATGAGAAATCAGCAGCAAGCACTATGCAAAGAGCAGGTTGGAGAGAGGATGGAAAGGCTGTGCCCAGAGAAAAGAAGCTGCAGCCAGGAGGTGCACAGCAAGATGTCAGCAAAGGAAATGGAGGTTCAGTGCTGTGCATAAAGGCAAAAGTCTGAGAAGCATGGTCAGTGCACAGCCATACAGTGCTGGGCAAGAAGCTGTTCTGAGGGGTTACAACAGTAAAAAGTATGAGCAAACACCAAAACAGAGGTGGAAATTGCCAGGAAGAAAAAAAAAGCTTAGCATGAGCAAGAAAAGCACAAGTGAAAAGACTGTGCTTAGGGGAAAGCAGAAGTAAGGGCATGAGACGAGCTGGCCTGAAAGCAGAAGGCCAGAGGGACACACTTGAAAAAGGCAGGCTGCATAAAGCATGGGGCAGAAGCAGGTCTACAAATCTGGCTAGGCAGAAAAAGCATGTGTCAAATAAACAAATAAATAAGTAAAACAAAACACTAAACCAGGAGCTGTTTTCTCATCTAGAGGGAGCATGGCAAGATGGTCCAGTCACAAGAAGCAGGGTAGAGAAGGCCACAAAGAATGGGAAACATCAACAGCCACATGGACCAGGGGCTGGAGGGGGCTGGAATCCAAGGCTGCTGAGGGGAGGGAAAGGTTTCTTGGAGGAATGCAGGAGGAGTTGCCCAGGAAGAGAGCAGAGGTTGTATACACCTTCAGCTGGTGCTGTGACTGAAGAAGATGGGATGATGATATGAGAGACAGACACAATGAAAACAATTAATTTCCCAGAGCATCCCAAATGGCACTGATCAAATGCTTGCACTACTCCTCCTTATGCAAGGGAATGAGTCAGTGCCTGCAGGAGGCCAATGCCACAAGACCCACCCTGGAGTCCTGACTAATCCCTGTGTTACATCCCCCATCTCTGCATTCAGATCCCTTTCAAGAAATAAAATTTCACAACTCCAGACACAGTGTTGCAGCAAAACAACTCCACAGAGCAAGTCCAGCCATGTACATCACCAAGGCCAGGCTCCATAAGCCATGAGACCTGGCTGCACACCCCTAACAAGACCAAAGCACAGCCTATCCACGTGCTGTCCTTCTCTGTCACCAGAAGATCATTTGGCCAACATATTAATGGCCTTTCAAGACACAATAAATGTCCTTTAATCACTACAGCAGCCTCAGCTATTTATAATAATGCCTTGTTGTGGGAGATGATCAACAGCTACAAAGCTAGCAAACACAAAACCAGCCAGCATGATTCAGCTAAAGCCACTTATTATCACTTTTTAGCCACTTTGTAGGCTAAATAAAAGTACTTACTCTCCCTAAAATACTTTTGAAGAGCATAAAAGTCTTACTTGAAAACTTTAAGCAAAACTTTTTAAAAGTAAGACTTTTAGCAAATAAACCACTAGAAGACCACCATACCCAACAAAACCACCTGTTCATTTTTAATTTTAATTTTTCCTTGCCCAGGGTTTTACCAAGATGTTTATGCCAACCCCAAAACTCAGTATGGCCAGGTGAGGAAGGTGCACTGAAGGGACAGGATTGTGGAGGGAGTCCTACTGGACCATGTGAGGACGGTCCATCTCTGTTGGATCTTGAGATACCTACCCAAAGGACTACAATGCTCTTCCCTGCATATTCTCCCAGACAGCATGTTGAAAACATGGCCCTTTCCTCCTTGCTATGTCCCAGCTGGACTTTGGACCCAGGGAGGCTGCTGGTGAGCCCAGACCTAGTGCTCTGGTTGGAGGCAAAATGTAGCAAGAGGAGCATGAAAGTGCCTAACACTGTGTGGATCCTGTGACTGACAGCAGCTCACAGAGCACCTCACTTTTGCAAGGTTTCCCCAGCAATCCAGACCTCCAGTATGGGCCTAGTGACCAGGCAGATGGGGCACTACACTCCTTCACCAGCACCTGGTGTGAGAGTGGAGAATCCAGGAGCATGTCTTTTTGGAGGGGGTGGTGGGAGGCACTGTGCTGTGGAGCAGCAGGCAGCCCCAGGTCATCGGTGCCCTGAAAACAATGGGAAATCTCTTTGGGTTTTTTTTCTTTTTCCAGCCTTGCACTGTCAGAAAACTGTTGACTGCAATTGTGCAGATGTGTGCAGTGAGACATTGGCACAGGTTGTCCAGAGAGCTGTGGATGTCCCATTTCTGGAAGTGTTCAAGGCCAGATTGGATGGGGCTTTGAGAACCTGGTCTAGTGGAAGGTGTCCGTGCCCATGGCAGGGGGCTTGGAACTTACTGGTCTTTATGGCCCCTTTCAACCCAAACAATTCTATGATCCTGTGAAAATCCTTCCCATGGTGAGACAGGTAAGCTAGGAAGAAGGTGACTGTAGTTAGGAGCGTGGTCAGCTGCACCACCTCTCCACTGATGTTAGTGGGCACTCACTAGAATCCTTTGCTCTCCAATATTTGGGAAATCTGAGCTCTTGGGTTTCCCCCCAGGACCACCCATGGAGGTTCTCCACGACATCTTCCTATCTGAAGGCCTCCTCTAATATTTGCAACACATCTGGCACATTGCAGAAAGCCAAAAGAATGGTTTTCATTTTTCTTCTTTTCTTTTCTATTTTAATTTTATGAGAGTTTTTGCCCAGACCTTCAGTGGGCTGTCACAGCCAACGGGCTTTTCTGAAATACTGCCAAGAAATCCATTCCCTCTTCCAAAATTTTCAGCATTTTCCCTGAAGAACTCATCAAGGAAGTTGTTCTCATGCATATGTTGTTCTGCATATACAGAAGAAAAGACCTTAGCTCACCCTCTTTAGTGCCACAACATTTAAATATGAAACTTAGGTGCATTAAACTTGGTGACTGCAGAGCAATCACAAATTTGGATACTTGACACCTCTGTACAGTCAGACTGCAGCAATCCTGTTTAAGATTCACATATATATATTTTATCATCACTGGATATTTTTCTTCAGTTTTTACAAGCTAAGAAAAAATGCAGGCATTCTAGCTTAATTTTACAACACACCAGACATTCATTAAAACTCACATGTTAGCCATGCTCTGCAAAAATCAGATTCTCTCCATACCTTAAAATTCAAATGTTACAAAGTGATCCCCAGAGCCTCCATTCAGAGATTTAAATTACACTCTCAATCTTTCAAGGTATAAACCTCAAAATATATGTGTAAGAACATATTTTAAAATGTACGTGAGAAATGTCAAGCTAACATGTCAGAGGCTTCTATACAGAAACATAATGCTTAGTATATAATATATGATACCATATAATATCATACCACCTCTTAGTCTATCAGCAAAAAAATATATAAGAATAAGTTGTCGTATGTATTTGTTACTTTTATTAGAATACCTGTCAAAAATAGTGTCCTTTAGAGGTTTGAAAAAGAAAAAATAGCTAGGTTTCTGAAAACATCACATTAGTGAACACCAGACTCTAATTAGCAAAGGTATAGACTGTCATTTCTTGACCTTTTACTAGGAGAGGTATTCACTGATAATATTGTGGTTATTGGAAACGACATATATATTACTGAAATATAACCAGACTAACCCCAAAAGCTTCAGCCTTAGAAGATGGGTTAGTTCCCTAAGTTGTTTCAGTAGATACACTGGATTACTGAAGACTGAAAACTAAAATTCCTATTCCCCAAACGTGGACAGTTTGTTGTCTACTGTGATATTCCAAAGGAACATTTTAAAGGAAAAACAGAACATGAAACAGCTCTTTTAAAAATCTTGTAATCTCAGAACAAAGCACATTATAGATCTATCGATAAAATCAGCATTTACATTAGTTAAAAAAAAAATCTATCATTGTAAGGGAAACTTTTCCATTCATACTCCTTAAGAAAACATTAACAAAAATTAATGACAATACAAGCCAATTAACATGGATCATGGCTCTTACCCTGGTAACTTTTCACTAGTGTCATCTTGTTGTAATCTTCCGATAAAATGAATTCCTGAGGGAGGGAAAGAAAAAACAGAGGCTTAGAGATGTAAAGCATTTGAGACTGTTTACATTTGAGCACTGTACCTAGGTAAGGTCTCCCTTCTTCACAACCACAGCCCTATCTATACTGTTAATAATTCTGAGTTCCTAAAAACCTAAATTATTTCACTTTTTAAAGCTGCCTAAGACAATATTATGAGTGCTTCTGAATGGAATGGATAAAAGAGGAACTGTTAAAAAAAGAAGTCAAAAAAGCTGACAGAAATGACTGGCTGTGAGCTGAGGTGCCACAAAATAAGGAACATGAGACCTGGCTAACACCTGCTGCTCAGGACTGCCTGGGCAGAAACCTGCTCGTGTGCACAGCTGTGTGTGCCCACATGCACATTTGTGTATACACATGTATCCATGTGTGTGCATACACTAAATCACCCCAACCCAAACACTCAGGAAACTCAACATAAATATGTAAGAGACCCTCCAAATTGCTCAGTCCAGGCTAGGTACCAACAATATGTGATAGGAATGGAATGCATTTCAGGTTTCTGTTAAAAAGCCTCTCAGTGCTTCAGACAAACAGAAACCCAAACTCCTCTGTGTCTAGGCAAGAGCACACCTACAGGGACGGGCTCTGTTGTCTTGGTGCTGCTGTTCAACTTCCAATATGGCTTTTGCATGGGGAAATGTTGAGCATGGCAGCTAAGAGTCTGCATGGCAGCCTCAGCTCCTGGAAAAGTCCCAGGTGGTTAAACTCACTGACCAGTCGGGTGTCCCTGCAGATTGCTTTGAAGAGGAGAGTTACTCAAAACTGGGGAAACAGAATGGCCACTACCAAACTCCTGCAACATCTCTCTGGAGGAAACACCCAAGCAAAGGGTAGGCTTTGTGGCAGCACTGCATGAAGTAGCTTTCAGAGAGCTGTCAGGTATCTATGTACATACATCACATACTCAGAGAAACACAAAGTAAAAAATGAAGGAATGTAAACCCACATCATTTTAATAATTTATAGCAAACTACACAGAAACTCCCTGTGTTAATCTGCCTAGAGGACAGAAGAAGTAAAACCTAACTCATTTAACCTGAAATAGGATGGAAAACTAAAATAAACATTACAAATACAAGATAAGCGAATTTGATAAACACATAGTTGCGAAATGTTCTTGTGCACGTGCCAAAAGCACTAGAGAAAACTGGACTTCAGAAGCTTACAGACTATGTTTAAGGCAAACCAAATGTTTAATGCAAAATTCTAACCCCCAACAAGCCAGTATTGCCCCCCAGTTTCCAAAGTACAATTTAAAAAGAAGCCACTCTGCATTTTTTGTTGGGTCACTGCAGGTAAACTGCCTGGCCTTCAGCACCAGAATTATTCAAACACATCACATCTACTGCTTGGCACCAAGGTGGAGAGGTTACAGTACTCATCTGTGGAACATCTACAGATCCCAGCTTCCAGAAAAACAACTGGGAGTGATTTGAGGCAGTTATGTATTCTGCTCTCTCTATGTTTCTGTTCATAAATTTGTTACAAATACATTCTCTTAAATTGCTCTACTTTATCTTCCTTTTCTTAATCTGCTCCAGCTCCCAGTAGGTTTCTCTGGCAGCTGAGGACTACAGTGGGGAGTGCTACTTAAACAGCAGTAACAAATAAATTAAGCCAGCTGGATTTCTACACCAGGGTCACTGTAGCTCTACAAACCACAGAAAGTTTCAAATCTGCTATACCTTTCCAGCTACTTACAGGGGAACTTGTTTTCCTTAAGCAGGGCCTGAAGAATACTGTATCACCACATGAAATGCTTCGCTACAAAGTCTATTTGAAGCAGGACCCTTTGCTAGAATGCTACCTTCCTGCTATTGTTACCTAAAGAGAAATTGCCCTAACTTCTGCAACACTTGATGGGAAGATATGTCTGCCTTTCCCACCAATTTGGCTATCCTTGTCTCTGACTGCAGTGGCACTCAGATGCTGGTGACTTGAGGTGGGACGTAGAGAGTGGATTGCATTCTCACTTTTATTTATATTTTTCTCGCAGCAAATTTGATGTTGCCATTCTGTTTTATGATCCAAAGAGCCCCACCGTTTCACTGGAAGACTGAAAAGGCTTCAAAAGAAAAGACTTTTGAATATCCCCATCATACTACAATAAATCAAACATGACTGGTTTGTAAGGTGTATCCAAGTATTGATTACCACTGTGTTCTTTAACATAAACCACAGCTATGTACTATCAATACACTGCTCCATCCAAAATAAAGACAAATATAGTACAAGATAAACACAGTTTCAGTTAACCTAAATACTGGATATATTTTTTTTCCTCCCAAAGACTTCTTGCATATAATTTTCTTCTTTGAAAGCACATGATAATTTGTGATGCATATTCTAATCTCTCTGCAGGTCTCCCCATTCCCCTTTACAATCTCTCATGTTCTTCCATTGCACTTATTGCCCTCTTCCACTTCAGGCCAAATGCGTTAATTGTGTCACTAGACAGGTATTTTAGCACAGGGCACCTTGCTCAAGAAATTCATGCCCTATTGCACATCAAATGTGTCATCTGCACTACAAAAACACCGACTACATCTCTTTAACATTGTACCAGCAGAAGCTGTTTTTTTATCCTTGCCTACGTAGATGTTTTGCTCCTCTCAGAGCTGCTGACGCTCAGTTCTCATTAGGCAGCTTCTGGCTCTTCTTAATGAGCTGGAAAAGCTGGGGTCACCTACACAGCTCAGTCAGTGCTTGTTAACAGAACAGAGAAAGACTTCTGAGTCCTGTGCCACCCTTTTGCACAGGAGGGGTTGGGACACATCAGAGCACTCAGGATGGTAAAACCAAACACCCTCCTTGCAGGGATTAAAAACAACTTTTCTGGCAAGATCACTCTTTATCCTTCAGAGGTGGTTCTGGAGCTACTTTACTACCTTTTTGTCATACTTAAAACATTAATGCTCAGTCTTGCCTTTTTCAGGTGAGCTTATTATTGCAACAGCAACTTGGTACCATGAAAGTCTTCACAAAGCACAAAGGAGAATTCTTGAAGACTGTCAAAATCTAGCTGTCCACTGATGTACAAAGACTCCCAACTATTCCTTTGTGCAGCACACCTCCTTCACACTGAAACACATACACCCACCATAAACTTCCCTTGAGCAAAAGACTTCTGTAAAACCTCATCCTAGAAATAGTATCAGCATCTTGTTTAAATAATTCAGAGTCCTTGGCCATGGAATGGTTGACATTGTCCAGGACCTAAGGAAGATCCATGCCTTCCTAGAGCTTCAGGTATATACCAACTGATGTATTGCAAAATGGAGAACTCTCCTTAGGCAATTGAATCCATTTCTGAGTTAATAATCTTTATATTTTAGTTATGTGTTATTACCCATGCACAGGCTAGTTCCCACCCTGGGGAATTTGCAGTCTGCTCTTTGATAGATGATGCCATTTTGACAACACACTACGAATCTCCTTATAGGCTTGACTTTATCCTGTTAACACAAGTGACTGACTGCACTCTCAGGTCTTCCAGAGAACAAAACAACCTGCTTCAGAAATGGAAGAGAATGAAAACTCTTAAATCTTCTGTCAGACACTACACCTATATCTGTTGGGGAAAAAAAAAATAAGCCTCTATAAATAATGACAGCATTCTCACTTTATTTATTATATAATTTCATTTCATTTCTTGAGGTAAAAAATACTAAACTCCCCACAACAGCAGAGGGGAAAGTTGAACATCAGCAGGTAGAGCCTGACTCAGACTCGGGTATTCAAAATATTGTTAATGGTCAAACTTGTAGACAGCTGCAAGACCATATGAGGTGGAAGATGAAGTTATCCTAATAAGTACCATCTCCAAGGACAAATTCTGAAGGGATTATTCTGGTGCCCTGTTGTACTTGTGGCTCTGCTCAAAGTATGCAACAGCTTCATACAGACTTAGGCGTGGTCAGCAAAAAAAAGATAAATTTAATTCATCTTCAGCTACCTAAAACCTAAATCTCTCATTTCAATCTCCCCAAAAATGAAGAAAGAAATTTATGCCATTTCATAATGGTTCCTAGAAAAACTAACATGGGTGCATCCAAAGAAAATTCATCTCTCCTTTACTGGCTGCAGAACCTAATGCTTAACTTTATCTATGAAATGAGTTTTCATATGGATGAAAGAGGTGAGAAGTCTCATCTTGGCAGTGGAAGCCTCCTGTTTATTGCAAGTGGAAGACCTTTCTTCTGTTTCTTGTGCTATCTTAAGAACCTTGCAACCATTAAAGTATGCTTTTTTCCAGTTCTGACCAAGGAATTTATCTCCAGGATTAAGTCTTTTGGCTTCCAAAAGGGATTTCAAGCAGTCCCTAAGATGTCATTTCTTCCCAAAAAAAAAGGTTTGCCAACTGTAAAAAAAGCAGATCACAGAAAGTTTGGATTTTTTACATTAGGTGCCACCACTCTTCAAGCAAGATGCTAGACCATCTTTACTCGAGATAATGGTGTGCTGTGCTGCACAAATGTCTGGGCAGCCCTCATGCTGAGAAGTGACAAAAGGTTAAAAACAATCTCTTCTTCTCTGTAGAAGCAGAACTTGCTGCCTTGTTTCACAAAAGAGGTGGCCATACAAGCTCACCTCAGGTGAGCTTTGCTGGATCTTCTTTCTGTGCCAATAGTGCTGCCCATCCTTCTCAAAATGCAGAATACACTTTCCTGAGGTGTCATGCTTAAAACCAAAATGCTTACAAAAATTTCATATAGAAAAAAAATAAAGCAGTTCCACTTTCTTATCTCCATTTACACATGAAAGTACTTCCTTGCACTGTAAAAAAAAAAATCATTTAAGATTCCGTGTCACTCTCATGACTATCAGCTTACAGCCCTTACCAGGAATTCTTTCTTTTTACCCGAAGTGAAGGTACAGAATGATTGTCACGGTTTTATGGGTATTGTTGGCTGTTTTTTTTGTTTGGGCTTTTGTTTGGCCCTGCACTCAGCTTACACAAATGTGCTGGGCATTACAGAAGTGCTAATGTGGAGCAGCTGACTAATTCCCAAATATTTCAAGCTGCTCAAGCAAATTGCCTGTACTTTCCCTTTGAGGAAATTAAAATAAGGGTACTAAGGTCATCTTGCTGCAGTAAGTTCTCTTATTTCTGTGGTCAATGTGCCCTGCTTATGTATTCCTGTGCTAAACTAATCATAATGGCTGGGCCCAGGAAAGAAAATGTATCATTTCCTCAAGAGGGTGGTTGTAACCCATGTTCAAATACCTGGGGGTGTTCTCTACACCCCAGTATTTCTGGGATTTGACAGCAGGGCTCCCCTTGCTCATCCATTCCCATCTCCACCACTTCTTGCAGCACATTACAGTTGTGGCTACTCTTACAAGTAAGTTGTAGGTTTGCTACAAATGAAAACATTTCATCCTTTGTACAAATTTGTGGAGTGCATTTTTTTCTCTACCACACAAGTGCTTGCAGGTTACAGAGGACTAAATCAAGCAACACAGACAAGCACTTCCCCCTTCCTATATACTTGTATCCAGAAGACTGGGAAAAGAAAAACCCAGCTTAGCAACAAATAGAATCTGCCTTAGATGTGGCAACACAAACCTATAAATATCCAAAGTCACGTGTAGGTTTATCACCTGCATATCTCATTTACCTTTTTTAGCTTCAGAATGGAAAATATTTGACCCCATTTACTCTGAAGCATTCTCTGACTCTTCAAAACAAAATGCCCCCAAGATGAAGGACACATCTCCCATCATGCCAGAGTATTTAAATACCTTATTTACTGTTGCCTTCACATTCCACAAAGGCCTGGTGAAAACAAAAGTGCCTAGTAGGACCAGCAAATTTCAGCTATTTCAGAGTGGGAAGGAGAGAATTTCAGAGGTGCAGAGAATTCTCTGGAATCTGTTCCATCTCCTAGATACAAAAGGAAAAATCTTCTACAGGCACACAAAACTCTGCTGCCAGGCATTCATAGCTTTATAGGTCAAAACCTTCACATCTTTGATGAAGCTTACAGGCAACAGCTAAAAGGGTCACATCCCCTTCCCAAACACCATATTGGCTTTAGTGCAGACAGCTGCTCTTCTATCAGCCTGAAAACACTCATTCAGTTATAAGGCCCATAAGGCAGAAAACAGCAGAAAAATCTGAAGTGATGGTAAACTGATCTTAAACTGGAAGAGGAATCTATTGATGAGGCATAGGTGAAAAATACCTCTGACCCATGACTCTTCCAAAGTGATAAAGATTTTTATTCATCATCCCACAAGAAAAATCCAATTAATAGGGTAAACTGCTACCCTCTATCTTAGATCTAACAGACACACTCCTCTTTTAATATCCTACTTCCTTTCCACACATCTCTATCTCAGATGTTAATGAACCAAATCTCTCAGCAACCTCACTGCCAATTAGAAGCAACTTCTCTGAAAGGAGAGGAAAACAAAATCTGAACTCTGAAGTTTGGCAAAGCAGATAGACATGGAGCAGAAATCCACCTTCTGCCTCTAAGGAAATGATTTTTCCTCCTCTTAATTGCTCCTTTCAGAAAACTTTGGTATCCTGTAATTTACAAGTCACTTAAATTTAATAAAACAACAGCTGTTTTTCTGTGTTATTTTTTAAGAGATATGCAAATTAAGACAGTTTGTTGACTTGCCCAATAAATGCTGTAAACCCCACTCATCCTCTTTGTGGCAGCTGGAATAAAATTTTTAATAATCTAACATTTTCTGAACTATAGATTTAGTTCCACTATCATTAAAAAGTCTGTCTCCCAAACACTAGGCAAAAATATTCTCACCACATCGTCACACACATACTTCTCAAAAAGGAAGCATTTCAACTAGAAATCTTTGGATGTACTTACTGAGATTGTACCATTGTCTAGACCTATGGACAGCCTTCTGGTTTCCGGGTTAAAAGACATGCATGAACATGGAGCTGAAAAAAATGAACATGTTGATGAAGTTAACAAAACTGCCATTCTCATTTTCTGGAAAGTTCTGGAAAGCCTAAAATTAGCTAACATGCTTTATGATGCTGTGAGCATTTTGAGCTTACCAATAGACAAGCATTCAAATAAATGTGTTCTTGCAATTCATTCAACCCTATCCTATTAGGACATGGAAAAATAGCTATTTCTTGCTCCAGTTCCTTCATTTTTTTTTCTTACTAGTTATCTGTAAACAAGCCTTTTATATAGAAAGGAATGGTGCTGCTTTGATACGAGGCACTTGACATTTCAGTATAAGTCAGAGATTACTTAGCTGAATAATTTAGTTTTTTACATTTGCCTGAACTGTGCTGACAATAAAACAAAACACTACATTATGTCAGAGGCTTGCATCCTATGACATAAGGATTTTCTTACTGCAGTAAGAAAATTTCCCAGTAGGAATCAACTTATCAGCTAATATTAAGGACTGGTTTCAACTGCCCCCTACTCCAGTTCCATCACAGACAGCACGATGACAGTATCACATACCATGGTAAAAATCAAAGTTTTTATCTAAAACTAGCTATTGCTTGATTACATTGATATTACTGTAACAAATATCAAGATTTATCCTGAAATTGCACACAAGATGGTTACAGTATGCTCCCTCAAGGATCTGGCAGGATTTGTATCCAGGATAAAACCAGGTTTTCTCACAAGAATTCAAGAGCTGTGCTTGGTTTAATTGAAAAATTCTGAAGTTACACTCAGAAAGCAGGAATTGCTTTTACTACCCAACACAGCAGCATGCAGCTGGGAATCCTGCTGTCCCAACAGAAACCTTCAGGAATTATTTTTCAGAAGCAATTCCCAACTGCAGCTATGATAACAGTAAGAGTTATAAAGCTTTATAAACCATATTCTTAAATATAGAGTACAGTCAGATGTACTTTTAGTTCTGCTTTTTCCCCCACCTTGGTTTCCACTGTCCGTTGTGATTGCTCACATGTTTGTGTTACCAACAAGCTTGGGGTCCTCTCTTTTGCAGTACTGTAATCCAGTATCTTCTCAATTTGTGAAATGTCTCTCTTAGGACTAAACAGCCCATAGCTTAGCAAATCTTCCTTGATAGTTTAATTGGCAGCAAAGCTATATGAAGAAGAGTCAGTGTTGACTGTGTAATAAAACTTGTTCCACTGTCAGTATTGACTCCCCCTTGAAATGTTTCCTGAAGGACAAGTAACCATAAACAGAAAGTCCATCAGATCCACATCCAGGCAGGCGCCTCAGTTTATTTCTTTCCTGGAAGGGTTGACTGAACTGAATCAATGAAAAGGCTTCAATTCAAGGAAACTGACAGAAAGGAAACAATTAAATCAGGCCTAGTAACAGTGACAAAGTTTCTCCTTCCTGTACCTCTCCCTTAGAAAAGGCAAACTGGAATCATCCCTTCCAAAGGTGGTGCATTACTATTATACTGAGGCTTCTATGCCTGTAGCAGAATAAGAGTTGTAGGAAAAAAAAATGGAACAGAAAACTCTCCAATTCTAAGCATGATAAACATCAAATAAGTTTAAAGGCACTTAATGCCAGAACAGGCATATTACACAGCAACATTTAAAAGCTGGACACTGTGCATACATTGAAAGAGCTAGCAGGATCTCTGAAGGCAATGAGCAGCTCAGAGAGACGTTGTCTAAGGTAAAATAATTATTTGAGGTATGCTTTTCCCAAACACTTCAGAAGCAAATGATGCAAGCAATTGCTTGACACAATTACAAAATAACTAAGTTCTGAATTCCAGACCTGTGTGTACACAGTCTTAGCAGTGTAAAGATACTTATTTTGCTATAATCATTTTTCCCAAGGGAACTCTTCAGTAACATGTGCACTTAGAAAAATCATTATGTCAGCACTAAAATTATGTCCATACCAGCTACACTGATGTAGTCAGTCTTGCCACTGGTAACAAGACTGCATTATCTTACTCTGGTAAAATTAAGACAATATTCAGGTACTTTAGCATTAGGCACATCAAAAAGAGAGGGAGAAAAAAAAAAAAGAAAAAAATAAAACAAAACCCTGAAATCTTAAGCTTCTGAGATATTTAAGACCCTTTAAAAAACATCCAGGAAAAATAACAGCACTCTGAAGACTCCCTACTTCAGAACCTAGCTATGATTTGGATTTCAGACTGGAAAAAGATTGATATGAACTACTGTGGAGGACAAGGAGGGTATTCCTGATGCAGCAATCTGGCTGCAGTCTTTTCTTAAATACAGGGCAAATACACACTGATTTTTTTGCCTTTAGAAAATGAAATATGGAGGAAAATCCCAATTATGTATTTCATGCCCTCAAAAGCATGCCACCTTTATTAGAAGCTGACAGAATCAGAAGAGAAATACAGATTTTGTTCCTGCAGTTTCTGGGACTCCCCTCTGAAGTGCCTAAACGTGACACAGTTTAGGACCAAGGGATCATGTTTTGTATTGCAGTTGTTTTACCCTCCTGTTCAAAGCAAAGTGTTAGTTACGAAAACCATCATAGGACAAGCAGTGTATTATCAGCCTCAAAGACTGGCTACTCCATTGTTCACCAGTACAATAAATCCTTTACTCCATTCCACATCTGTAATAGGGTTTTTTGGTTGCAGTTAGGTCTTTTTGTGTGTTTTAGTTTTGTTGGTTTTTTTCATGGAAAAGTTTACTTTACTCTTGATTACAATTTCTTTACCTTTCATAAATTTGTGTCTGCTAAGCTGTTTTTTTAATCCTCTGCCCAAAGTGACAACTCTGACCATGGTTACACACGTAATCAAGAGTGCACATCTAACCAGGGTTACATGTTTACAGAGCTCTGTTCTAATCAGCTGTTGAGACAAGGTTGGCATGAAGGAAATGGATTAGCAAGGTTTCAGCTAGAGCTCTTTTCTTTCTCATGGGCTAGAGATGATGATCAAAAATTTGGCCACTGTGTTGTCCAGAATTTTTTGACCATAGAATCACCCACAGGCAGGACATAAAACTTTCCCAATTAGTAGAAATCCTACCTCTAAGCTCAGAAGAGATCTATAATCTTGGCCTTTTTTTTACCATTAGGTATTTAACGATTTTGACATTCAGAATGCATTGATGACCCTGTTTGGGTGCAGAACTTGACCAAAGCACATCACTGAGTCAACTCAACTCTTCATCCTTCTCATTTCCCAGAGGACCTAGTCTGCAAACTCAGTTATTAAGGCTACCTGATATCAAATCATGAAAGAGATTGGGTCACACATTACCACAGGCAGTCACAACTCATGTTAATGGGGTATCTATAGGTAGGACTGCCACTCACAGCTTGCTAAGCAGCACAAAGGCACCACTGTGCCTGCTACATTTTTACACAAAGAAACTCTCAGCAGTCATTGTTCTTTAAACAACAAATCCCAGTATGAACCTAAAGCAGAACACCACCAAAAAGGTGATCAACACAGAAACAGACAAAACCATCATTTCCAGTCAAGTGCAGACTTGTGCAGATTCTGATTCAGAGCCCTTTCTGTGATTTCCAAGCTTAAAGGCATGACTGATTGTAATTGCTTCAGTTGTTAATTATACCTGATGATTCTTGAAATTGTTGAATAACACAATATAATTTCAGTATCTCATACTTCAAAAGCTTACCAGCCTATGAAGTGAAGGAGCACTGTCAAGTGTTCAAATTTATGAAGGAGCTTTGAAATAGTCCCCCTTCAGTGGAACTGGATCTACTCCATCATTTCCACTGAAACAGTTATTACTGGCAATAACACAGCTTTGCTAAGACCAGAGGAGAACCTAATGAGATTCAAATATGCAAATATATACAAAAATACCACATGGAAAAAGAGAAGTATCAATGCCAAACAGCTAGAAAGGCCATTTCATAACAGTTTGGCTGGAGAAAGCAAACCTCTTAGGACCAGTCAAGGGAACTCAGGCCACTGCTAGTGGTCATGACAGAGCTCCAGAGACTGTCCCCCATGCCATTAGCTAGTTCCCAATACCTTCTTGGGCAAAATCTGGAGCAGGAAGTACCTTTGAGGATTGACATATTCTTATGAGCTAGCCCATCAACAAAGGAAGATGAGGGGTCCTCCTCTCTACCAAATTGTTTTCTTAAAGCAGGCAAATACCATGTCTGCCTTAGAGTCCCAAATTGATGTTTTTATACTAAAACTTACACCTAATAAATATTTTAGCTATCATGGAGACAGATGTCTTTTCCAAATCTACCTATCTTAGCTTAAAATAATCCTTTCTTCAGACAGTATGAATACCTCTATGAGACCTGATACATGCCCCCCAGTCTGGATTTAAGGTCAGCTTTACAAGCTTTCCGAAGACAGGCTAACCCAGCACATCTGATTGAAGCTGACTGAAGAGCATTAGCATATGCCTGCCTCCAATGACCTACAAAATTATATTCCTGCACTTAACACAGGGGGCTACAGCAAACAGCAAGGGCTGTCATTTCTTCTACTCTCTCTTGGAAAAATGGTCATTGATCTGCAGTTTCTCAAAGCATGAACACTCTCTTTGGGAGAGGAGACATAATGGAGGGATCCATCAGGGAAATTTGGTTTTCCACATTTAATTGCAGAGGTAAAATGATTCTGCTTCTAAACTGGAAGAGCTGCCTTCCCTGTCTAGTATCCTCTCTATCACATTAGCTGCCATGGAATATTAAATTCTTACCAAATAAAACCATTTACCATTGCACTCTAATGGACTGAGCACACACAATAGGAAGGGCAGAGTGATTTATACCGGAGACTTACAAAGCTTTACAGGCTCCATTAGGGGCAGAATGCAAGACCACATTTTGAGTTCCCACATTTTAAAACCTGTGTTTGCATTAAATGCTCATCCCTTGTATCATGTCTGTATCCTTTTACTGCTGTAATCTCTGATGCCTCTCAGAAGCATTAGCATGTAACTTTGTAAAGCTTCACCGGTACCAAGAGGATTGTTCAAGAATAATATTTGATACAGAGATGTAAGCATGCAAACAATCGTAAGCATGAAGCTTCATCAAAACTACTTTGCAAATCCACAGTAGATATTGAACATCTCCTTATACTTACATGGCATTGCATGATATATACTGGGCCAGTACTGCCCACTGTCTCTCTTCAGCCAGACACGAACTGTTCTGTAAAAGAAAAAACACAACATACATGTGAGGAAGAATTAAAAAATAATCATGACTGAATGAAAGCAAAGTGGTCATGATGAATGTACAAGATGTTCTTCAAAATTAAATTACTTTGCTGAGAGGGAAAGTAAACCCGTGTACTCCTACACCAGCCTGATACATCAGCCTTAGATTAACCTCTGTAAGGTGATGAGGGTAGACGACTCCTTGGCTCCATTCAGTATTCAACAACTTGTCTGAACATATCGCAACAATATTTGGAAACTGCTATGGCTTTTAGTTCTTTGCTTTACAAGGACTTGAAATGACTGTTCATTCAACACTTCACATGAGAATTTGGGGCACCACAGGTAGCCCAGTAGAGCATTCCAGTATCAGCATTTCCAGTCTCAGCAGAAACCTTCCCCCTGCTCTCAGGGTAGGCCTTGGCCCATCTGCTGCCTGTTGTTTCATTGTTCTACTTCAGGGAAACCTCTAAGAAAAAGAGGGAAGTTCTGAAATTTTCAGCTGCTTATTACTAAGATTATGTCCATTTGTGCCAAAAATGACCTCTTCAGCTTCAGGACCTTTCCCTCTCCTCCATGCATGCAGAGTGCTATCAGAAGAAGCCACTGAGCACAAAGAAGCCAAACTTATCCTCTGAAGAGGCTGACCAACGTTACAAGCAGCCTTGCATGTCTCCTCTGCCTCATCAGTTTGGAGTTGTTGTCTTTGAATAGAGGCACTTAGAACCACACAGTGCTCCCTACAAACACATCAGCAGTTTCCTCTCTACTAGAAGATCTTCCCAATGTATCTCAGGATTACTTTTGCTTTCTCATAATCATATTATACTGTCAAATGCCTGTTACTCAATCCATGTCCTTCAGCGATTTGAGACATTTGTTGCTTGTTTCTAAAGCAGAGATTCTAAATCTGGACTGATGCACCATCTGGGTCATTAAATATTTCTTATTTCAGCCCTCATTGTCATTTGCTTCTTTTGGTCCAGTCTCTGAAGCCTCCTTGTAATTGAAGCTCTCTCTTAGTTTAAGTTTATCAGTTAATTTCATCAAAACATGTCTAGTAACAGTGTCAACAGTTAAAGCAGCATTAACCTCTTACTTGTTTCTGCATAGCTCACTGTCACCTCCCTTACTGTTCCTCTAATCTTTACATCTAATGTTAACCAGAAAACTCTCCATATAACACTGTATTCATGCTTTATTGATTTACACTGAATGTATTAACCTTCTCTAGAAAACATAGTTATCCAACACAGCACCATGTTAGCATAGATTTTGACCCATCACAAACTTCTATTCAGTCTTTTCCATCAAAATTACTATGCAACAGCAAATGCAGGAGGGATCTAAAAAACTATTGTTTCTATAACTTGCTCTTTCCAGTACATGAAACATGGAAATACAGCTTATGGAAAAGACTGCATGATCATTTCTACTGTTACCTCATTTTATTCAAAAAGAAGATTGCAGCCCTCTTTAGTCAGTACAAATTCAGAGCAATATCATTATATAAGAAATACAATAAACACATCATAATATCATATAAATTGATCTAAGGCATTACATACACAAATATAGTCTGAATTGAGATGCCATGAAAAATAAAGCAATTCAAGAACTAGTAATCTATCCTTCAAACTAAAGGCTGTACCACTTTGTCTTCCTCTACTGCTTATATCCAAAATCAAGTTTCTGCTCATCTTACCCTGCCTTCAAACCTCTTTTACAGACAATAATTCTGAGACCTTGTATATTTTGGCACTACACAAGCTGTATCATTGTAGAAATATCTCAAGCACACACTTTGACAGGCTATGTTGCTCTAAAAACTAACACTTCACTGGGTTAACAAGTCCCAAGGTTAGAAAGCTCTCACAAATTACTCAAAACATGTAACATTCATTACAATTATGCCATAAGTCTAATGGCCTTTTTGTATTGAACACAGCACCAGCTCTGAAGCAAAACTGACAAAACTTTTGTAAGGCACAATTCACTGGCCAATAACAATGCTGACATAACTCTGAAGGTGAGAGGGACAGACAAATCCTTCTGTCATTACTCCCAGTAGCTGACCATGGCTGTTGACCAGAAGCTCTACATGCACATCAACCACTCTGTTTCCCAAATGGACAAGCTCTGACAAATGTGTTTGTCCTTGACTAGTGAGGTCATTGTGGCAATGAATGAGTGTGCACAAAAAAATAGGGGATGAATCACAGGGAGCTGAAATAACTGACTATGAAACTACCCTGAGAAAATGCACCTGTGAGAGACCTGCCTTTCTTGACCATCCCAAACTATGTATTTGAGTGCTGTTTCAAAATCCCCAGGCTTCAACAACACTGCCTCTCCTCTCCACTCTGAGGCTCCTGCAAATAATAAACCCAGTACAACATCTTACAAATAATTCAGCTTGCTAGGAAAGGACTGTGTAGAAGAACAGATCTTTCAAAAGCTGCAGGAAATAAAAATGAATTTTATGTGCAAAAATGGCAATAATTTGAATGCTTTGGGTTGGTTTTGTCATTGTTTATTAAACTGTACCCACTGCAGAATTACTAATCAATTTGACAGTTACATCGATTTTAAGTCTTTTAGATGAATGATAATGAAGCAAAACATATTTTCTAGTAAAGTTTAAAATAAAAAAAGAAAAAACTGCTGGAGGTTGTGTTAAGAGTGAAGCTATTTTTACTAATATAGGCCTCTTCTATAGGTACACTGTACGCTCATTTCATAGTGTAGTCAAATATATTTCCATTCAAGGACTAAATCATGTGACTAAATGAGAACTAAATGAGAAACAAAGCATTCTAAAAATAAAAATACTATGAAAAGATGTCATCTAACTGTAAGGTGTGTGAAAAGGAATATAACCAGCAAGTCAGTTCATGTAACTCTTTACAGAAATAAGTATCTCTCCTGTAAATCATTTAAAACAAAATAAAAGATCTTGTAAACAATTTATTTTAAAATTAAGAATGATTACTATGCAAGTCTTTAAAGCAAACACTTCAAAATTATATTAAGCCCTATAATGGATTTTTAATATCTATGTATAAGCTCATGTATAAGCAAGAAAATTATGCCTTAAGTCAGGAACTGACGATTTCGAATTTTCTTTTCTTAAAGATCACTGAAATAGAAAAGGCATTTTATTTATTGAAAGTCAGAAAACCAACCTCAGTTCAGCAATCTTTTCTAGGTAAGTTTTTCTCAAAGTAGATTTGGGCTAAAGAACAAACCATACCAACTACTCAGTTCGGGAGAAGACAAAGGTTCTTGGAAGAGCACATCTTTTTTCAGCTGAAGTTCCACACATTTCCATATACTTCCTTAAAGAATGCTACCTACTAGATTTGAAACCCAGAGCTTTTGGAGCTTCTAAAGAATGCAAAGAAAGAAATGAATGAAAATAAGCTTTTTTAAAATGGATATCTTGCACAAGCAGAACTTGCTGCTTGCATGATTACTGGACTTAAACAGCACCCACCTGGGTCAGGATTCATTCTTCAGCTGCTCTAGAGTGATTCAGTCAGCATCACCATGGAAATGAGTTATCCCTTCATTTTGTTGCCAGTGAATTGACTTGGAAAGATTTTTAGAAGCTGTCAAATCGATGGATATTCTTCTAGTCTTTTCATAACAGAGATGATTTATTTTTAAATGAGACAGGCTATACAGAAATAATTCTGCCATACAAAAGACAGGCTATGTCTTCATATGTTAAGGGGATGTGAAAGTCGCCAATTTTAAAGGAAAAATTGCTTCTCTCTGTTATAATGAATAGAATGTGCCTCAGGTCCAGGTGGCTGTGGATGTACCAGCAGGTCTCAAGCACACTGCCAGGCTGTGCAGGTGTGCAGGAGGTGGCCTTCACTTGGGCACCTACTACTCATGAAGTGCTGCCCATGTCAACCGCAGCACGTCAACCTCAGCGTGGCAGCTCTGTGCATCACCATCTACAGAAACTTATTCAGTCACTGGTATCTCATTTCTGATAAAAACAATTTGTTCATACAAACCCAACTTTGTGCATCTAGGCTGCAGCGTGCTTCATGAAAATATGCACAATGCTGCCAGGTTGAATGTGAGATTCTCTGCTCTATCCCTACTCTGGCCTGAGCAATCACAGGTCTGCTGGAAAACTCAAGTGTTGCTTGGAGTGTTGGAGTTGAGTTTCCGTGAGTGATTCATAGCAGGACTCTTGTCTTTTCTCCTTTGTGCTCTGTATTAAACACTGGTGTTGCACACAGTACAGACACACTGATGTGTCAAAGCACTGGCCCAAGATGTTTGCATGTTGCAATTCTGGGAAATCTGTGGTAGGGAGATCCATTACATCAAGAAACAAGATTCCAGCCACTTCTCCAGAATATCCATAAACCCACCAGTTCTAGTTTCACAGTTTGAGTAAGGAAATTTAATATATGTTTCCCATAACAGATCCTTCCTCTCCTGTTCATTTTTTTTTTCCTTTCTCACTTCTGTCTTTTTAAAAGTTTCTCTTTGCTGAGATGCACTTCTGTAATGTCATCACCTTCATGCCCCAGACATACAAGAGAGTATAACAGACCAGAAGTAACCTTCAACACATATAATTTACTACATTATTTCATAGGTATTCTTGGGAAATTATTTTAAATGGCATTTTAATGTATTCCTTATTGTTTGTACCTTGGACCACATACTGCAGGATTATTTTATCTTGTTTTGCTGAGTGACCAAAACCGCTAAGCATCAAATGAAATGTGAAATTATTTTATGGGTTTTTTTTTTATTATTTTATAGTTTTATTCTTATTTGTAGTGAGGACATAAATTACAGAGGTGCAAAAACTTTAATCTGTCACTTTCTAAAGTCATCAGGCTTATTCAGAGACCCTTTGTACGTTACAGCTCCTTGGGAAAGGGGGCTATGTCAGCAGTGCAAATGACATGGTTAAAAAGAAACATTTCCTACTGTCCACTCTTCTAACTACAGAACTGATTTAACACAGTTTCAGAACAGTTTTGAAAAAGTAAAATGGATACACTAAACTATTGTGGAAAGTCCTTTAAAACACTCCTCCAGCTATTCATTGACAGAAGAAACAAAAAGGTGTTAGGATAATATTATATGAGCGTTAGTGCAATCTGTAGGGTTTCAGGCATACCTAATAGAGTATTAGCACACATTCTTACCATCAATACAATGAAGACTTCTTTAGTGTTGAAAAGAAACTCAACCTATTCCTAAATATGCAACAACAAACAATTCAGAAGTATTCAAAAGACATGTTTCTCTAGAAACTAAATATCTGCATTTGTGACAGCAAAAGCTCTACCTGATGTCATTAAACAAACACGACAGTAGTAGCCTTTGAAGTCCAAGTATGCCACCGATGGCTTTATCACCTGTAGCAGCAACACACTGCCATTAGAAGTAGGATAAGGAAAATTATTTAACAACTGCATAAACTGAATTATACAGTACTATAAATCCCCCAATGTGTCCAGAGACTTTTTGCAGAGATGGGAAGAGATTCTGACTTCCCCTACTTAGTGACATGGAACCCTACTGTGAATAAAGGATCTTTCATGCTTAGTGGCAGCTCATGAACCACTGCCAGTGTACTGGAACCAGCAATGAGGAGTTCCATCTCTCCAATAAATTTTGAAAGAAAGTAAATGAAAGCAAAAATCAGAACTAGTTTCTGGGCCAGCTTGTGTTTCAGGGAAAACAAATAGAAATGTAATAGCAGAGTGCCAAAGCCTCAGGCAATAAGAGGACTTTATCTAACAGTCCTTATCCTATGTCCTCCTCAATGAAAAGCAAAAGAAAATCAAGATGAAACCCCTGTACTCCCACACCACCCCCACCAAACCCAACACCAAAGGCCCAGGGAAGTGCATGACTGTCTCCCACTGAGACTCACCCATACTAATTCCCATAAAGCCTATCACACAACTGTGATGGAGGGTTGTGCATATACCCTGAAATGTTGGGGCACATTTCAGGTGCTACCTTGTTTTCCCCGGTTTTGATGAACAAAAATTCATCAAAATTTTTGTGTGTGATTTAAGCTGAACCAGTCAAGGATTAACTCACTGGACTTTTTCTGAGACTGAGACCATGTCCAGCTATGCAGCCACAGTACAAGAAGGATATAAAGCTATTCAGAGAGCATGCAATGGAGGCTATATGGATGGTGAAGGGTCCTGAAGGGGAAGCCGTATGAGGAGTGGCTGAGGTCACTTGGCTTGTTCAGCCTGGAGGAGAATGACGGGGGGCCCCATAGCAGTCAACAGAAATGGAGAAGGGGAAGGGCAGGCAGGTACTGATCTCTTCTCTCAGGTGGCCTGCAATAAAACCTGAGGGAATGACATGAAGCTGAGTGAGGGGAAGTTTAGGTTGGATATTAGGAAAAAGTTCTTCACTGTAACAGGGAATTGGTCACAGCACCAAGCCTGCTGAAGTTCAAGAAGCATTTGGACAAAGCTCTTGGGCATGTTGTGTGATTCTTGGAGTGTCCTGTGCAGGTCCAGGAGTTGGACTTGATGATCCTTGTGGGTCCCTTCCAAGCCAGGATACCCTATGAGTCTATGATCACTGTAGAGCTGGTCTAGGGTCTTCTATATTACAAAAGGGAAGACTCAGTTTCTGAAATAAAATGCAAGAGCTACAAGTTCAGCAAAGGGGGAAAATGTGTGGGGAAAAGATTAAAGAGTTCAGAAGGATGGACTGTTTTAGAGAGGTTCTCTCTTAGCACTGATTACATAAAGGTATTTCTAGAAGATATAATATCCTCATTTCTAGAAGATATAATATCACCTTGGTCTGTAACTCATCATTGGACTTCCTAGAAAATGGAAGTATTTTGAATAATGATAAGATACCCTGTATCTAATCATTTTGAATAACTGAGAATAATTTTGAATAATGAGAGATATTCTGTATCTCTCAAGCCTTGCAACAAAGCCATAGAAGCAGTAAGATCTGACTTCAAGAGGAACCTGGGCCAGCTCCCAACAGTCAGCACCTTTGACATCTTGTTGTTGCTGTTGACCCAAAGCACTGCTGCCATTGTCACCAATCCAGAAACCCTCATACACAAAGCTCAGAAGCACCAGAGAAACAGGATCACAGCAAGGGAGGTGAACCAAGCAAGGACTTCATAGAGTCCTAGATGTGAACAGCACAGAGAGCCCACCAAAACCCACATGAAGGCAACTGGATCTCAGAGCAGTAGCTCAGCCACCAGCTGTGAGGAAGGAAGGAGTCTCATGAGCACTTGAACATTCAAGTGCACTGTCAATCCCACCGAGTGATTTAAAAAAAACACTGCACAAAACAGAGTGCCAAGCAAGCAGGCAGATGGACTGAAAGGCAGGATTTTTTTCACACAAAGCATACTAAGCAGTCAAACCATGCTTAATAAGATGTTTCCCCATTTAATTCATGCTGCTGTAACTAAATGCAGATGCACATTGCATAACAGGGAAAATGTCAAAGTTTTGGTAGAGGATTTGCAGCTAGAGGATTGCATAGGTTTCTCAGGGTGTTATACCCATCAGTTGTACTTAGACCTCAGAGAAAGTGACATCATTTTATTTAACATAGTTTTGGTTTACATAGAAGGCTTTTTGTGTATTTCGTGGGAAGTGATTAAAAACCAAAGATTCATAGGAGACAGTATCAGGAGAAATTAATTTTTATTACTTAAAAAAAAAATATAGTGACATGACAGCTTTACTACTCAGCTGTGAAACAGTTTCCACCCATTTTTCAGTTTTCTGGACAATAAGCAATGCAGTTCGGTGATTTTTCCAGTTACCTGAGTACACATGCCTGGGAGCAGTGCAAGCTCTGCTCTTCAGGCATGGGACAAAAACCAGATTCTGACCAGTTTCCACTTCAGAAAACTTTGGTTAAGTAGAGATCCAAAAAATGAACCATAAGTCAACCCCACAAAAATATTCCACTACTTTGAGATTACTAGAACAAGGTTCAGAGAGCCAAGCTGCCTCAGGTCTCCAGCAGCTCCACAAAATCAGTTCTCATCATGTGTCATAAAAGGTAGCATAGTGACTACGCTACATTCCAGCTGTAGGGAAGCTAACTTTTTCTGCAAATGCAGGTAAACATAGGGCTGGAGTTCCCAGTGAGCATCAACCTACAGCTTCAGAAAGAATTAAACAACAAGTGTTCCATCACATTGAGACTTTTTTCAAGCAAAGTTTCAAAGTTACCTCCCTCATTAAAAACTGTGCACCAGTCCTCCTTACAGATCTTTGGGGTAACAAAATGATCTTCATCTCTCTTGCCCACAGACCTCCTTCACCCATACCCCACCCAATGATTTCCCTTCTAGAACAGATGCAGCTTTGGAGCTGCCTATAACTGATCAATGCCTGTTTGCATTCAGGAAGCATAAACACACAACCTTTTGAAGGTAATTGCATTGGATGATTTAATTATTGCAATCCAATTACTTTCACCTCCTTCCCACATTCAAATGTTTCAGTAATGGAAGTTATTAGAAAGATCCTCATTAGATTAAAATACAGACCTGCTATGCAGTAAGTGACTCAGTGGAACCATGCTAAAAATACCCAGTGGATCCAGAATTTGCAAGAAAGAAACTCTCCTACACCCCTCTAAATTGCTCATATAGCAAAGGTCAAGAACTAGATCCCACAAGATCACTGTTCTGCTTCCAGCTACCTGGTTGGAACATCTGTCCAGCAAAACACAACACTTTTTCTCCAAAAATCCTACTGGCTATAAACTTACTCATAATTTTAAAGTTTTGCATGCTTCACTCTGCATAAAAATGAATGCTTTATTCAATTTATAAAAAAGTGGATCTGAGAAGTGAAAGCTGAACATACTAATTTTCAATATACATACCACCAGTATGGCACTTTCTAATAAATTATACTCACATAAAGGTTAATTTACAAGAAAAGATTTATATTTGATTCCAAGCTCTAAATTAAGTCATACCCTTAGGCCTCAACTTATTTTTCATATAAATGTTTGGTTAACTATCCAGCGTAACATCTAATAAATTATGCCTTTACCGCAGAGGAAGGAAGCCACATTTCCACATGTATAGGATGATGCCCTCTCTCAGCACTTGAATTTCTGGACCTAAGTCATCTTCATCATTTATTGAAACACCCTCTATAAGAAAAGTTAGGCTTTTGGTTTTTAAATACTGCTGAACAATTACAGCACTGTTTTTTCAGAGACAACAAACACAGAATGTATTTGTGTGCTCTGTGCCACACCAAGGTGCCTCTGCTCTTCTTGAGGCATCAAGGACTTTCTGCAGAGGAATCCCATTTCCAGTTCCTCCAGATGAACTTGAACAATGATTCATGAGTGATACAATGTTCCCTCAGCTTTTCTGCTCATTGCCGTTTTCCCCTCCGGGCAGCCCGACTCAGAGATATTTTCACTGTCCTCAGCTGCTACAGGCTTTGTTCTTCTAGAGGAGGTAAGAAGCCACTCTGCTCCTCTGACCCAGCAGGACAACTTTGGCTGGGCAGTCTCAGTACTCTGGGAAGGAAACCAGCAAGGTCAACAGAATTAGCACCAGCAGAAAGGGATCAAGAAGGCAGGGCAAAGCTATGCAAACCAAACCCTGTCCTGAAAGGTTTGTACAATAGCTGCAAAGGAACTGTAGCCCTGAAGTGCTTTACCAAGGGCTCTCAGATTTCTTCTTATCATGCATACTGCAGTGTGCTGTGAGGTGCCAGCAAAGCCCAGCAACACCCAAACTTCTGACTCTGTATTTTAGAGGTGATCTGGCATTTCAAGGGCTTAAAAGCCAGTCAGTTTGTCATCTCTGCATTCCCGTGGGGGTTGCAAGGGGAGATGGAAATCAACAGAGCTGAATGGAAACCATCTTCAAACCTGTGTTGTGAGATGAATATTCTATCCTAACTTTAGGTTTTATTATTTAAAAAATCTCTCTTGAACATGCAGGGCCTCTTTGCATTCAGCTACTTCTTTCATATGGCCTTTCATATGGCAGCTTTTCCATTCTTCAGCATTCAACTTCATACTATAGTAATTTTACTCTATCATGTTTAAAGTAGTAAATTTCAATTTTTAAACAGTAAATTTCAATGAACATCCTCTTGGTCTCCTCCTACAAGACTCCAAGTTCTGTTGTCTCTACCTTCTCCACTGGTTAGTTGCTGTGTATACTCGTATAATTTTTTACATGCCTCCTCTTTAAGGTAATCAATCTTTCCAGTCTCTTGGAAAAGCTATTCTTGTGTTTGGTTCCTCTTACCTGCTTTCCGATCCCTTTAATGAGACAATATCCTGTCTAAATTGTCATCTTCTGTACTAAATGCAGAAATCCAGACACAGACAAACCTGCTAAATTATAAGAACATTATCATTCTTTTCTTTTCTTTATGCATGTTCTTCCTGTACGTACCCTAGCTGTGTTTATTTGCAGCAGGATTTAGAAACGTACAGACTATGGATGAAAGAGGAAAAATATATTTATCAATATTAGATTTTCTATGCAACACTGCTATCCACTTAGTAAGTTCTCCTGCACTTCAGATCTCTCCAGACCAAATCAGCTTATCTGCTAATTTGGGTTAGACAACTAGTCCAGACTGTTAGAGAAGGGAACAGAGGATTTGTCAGCCACAGCTCTCAAGGGCAATCTCAGAACCACATGTTTCTGGCAAGAGAGGTGGAAAGAAAATTATAAAGGAAAGCAATAGGCAGAGACTATCAAATGCCAAGAAAAACCCTGACCTTTTGCATCCTTGTGGAAACAGGACAGGAAAGCCATGTCTATTGCAGCAGCGTAGAGAGGACACAAGACCATCTCTTCTCAGGTACAAAAAATACATTCTTCAAATTTGTGAAATGGTGCAACATATTGCAGTGCAGTCTTGCAAAGATGCCTGGTGGAACTGTGTCCTGGTAGGAGACCACTGCTCAGGTGACTGACCAAACAAACAAAGCCTGTAGTAACTTCAGTTCAATTACCTGGTCACTGTCTCACAGGTACCTTCCTCTTTGCTATAAGGGACAGATTCTGTTTCATGGCAAAAGCATCAAATATTACAAAAATCTCTTTGCTGGCACCTTATTACTACCTTACTTTACTGGCATTTTTTTAGAGGGTTACAAGAAGAGTCTTTTGCAATTCCTGTCCAGATGCTGTCTCAGCTTGCATCCTCCAGATTTTTACTGCTGCCAATCATAGGGGAAATATCAGTATTATCTTGGAAGAAATAGATTTGAGGTTGTGAGACAAAGTCTTCTCTGAAGACGTGCTTCTCTGCTTGGCAGCCTCTCACTTGTAAATCTTATTACAAGCCAATACAAAACATAACATCCTCAGGTTCAAAAGTAGTAAGTACTTACTAGGTCATGCTACTGGACATGGCAATTACAATAAAGGTGGCAGTATTATATATTTACAGGAATCAGAGATTCAAGACAGAATAATTTCAAAGCACAGATTTTCAAAATCATTGCTGAATTAAATAGTGGGCAACTCTACATGATCACTGGAAAAACCTGACCAACTTCACCCATCCTGAATAAAGATGAAGTTCCTTACCAGAGAGCTAAAGACCACCTACTTCCGACCCCCCTGCCGTGGGCAGGGACACTTTCCACTAGATCAGGCTGCTCAGGGTCCAATCCAGCCTGGTCTAGAACACTTTCAAGGATGGGGCATTTGCATCTGTGGATGCTGCCTTCCAGTAGAAGGCTACTAGTTAGCACAGGCAGTGCAAAGAAAGGTGTGTGAAGTAATGACTTGGCCTATTCAAGGGCCATTAGAAGCAGAGAATGGCAGCAGATTGAAGCAGGTCAGGTCTATTGCTGACCTTGGCAGAGGACACAGGATTTTAGATGGTAATACAAGGTAGAAGACAGCTACAGACAACCCACTGCGCTAGTAAATCCTTGTGCTATTAGGTAAAGCATAAAATCAGCTCACAGCATCTGCTGGGGAAAAAGATGAGCTGAGATGGGGTAAAGGCAGTAAATAAGAAAAGGGTCCTTTTTGATCCTGTGGCCTTGCAGGCTCAGCACTGCCTGAAAACCTAAATCATGTTTGTAATTCTGGCTTGACTTTGTTGCAGGTCAGACAGAATTGCTTCTTACACAGAAGGCAGGGAGGGGAGGAACAGTTTTCCTTACAGACAGTTAAACTACTATGCAAGGAGACAACATGTCCAGTTACCTCAAGCCATGAGATACATGTCCCACAGACTAAACCCCACTCTGTTAGTTTCAAAATCCATGTGTGCTCTGCTGTGTCAAGCAGTTCCTCCTCCCACTCTCCTGTCCTGGTATCTGAGACATGCTGAAAACATCCAGAAATGACCTGACAGTCCAGTAAGTCTCTTCCACATGTCATATCTAATAGAAGTAAATTGTGTCTTCTTATCAGGCACACATGGTGAGCTTTGGAGGGATGTTTGCAATTTGTGGGCAGTTATCAAGAAATGTAAATTGTTAACAATCTGCAGCAGGTTAAGCAGTTTTCTTAATTGAGAGATGTCTCAACTACTGAGCATCAGAGGGAGGCAGTGCACATGGAGGCCAGTATTTAGAATAAATTTTCATTCCAGTTGGAGGGGAGGAGACAAAGTATTAGACAGAGCTGTTCTGTAGACAGGATCTGGCCCCTAAAATAGATCAGATGGACAATTTGCTCTAAATAATGCCAATAGACAGGAACAGCAAGTTTACAATAAAGACTGAGAGCAGTTATGACCTCAAACACTGCAATGAACAAATGGGTTGCTTTGGAAGTACACACATATTCATCATCTGCACTGCACAGTGGAAATACAAGCTAACAAAGGCTGTTAGAAATGCACAACCATATCATTCCACAAATGCAGCTTTCCCCCAGCATCGCACCTTTAAAATGCTCTTAAGTCTGAAAGGTCAAGGTTTGTCTTTGCTTTTCCTACTCACTTCTTCTTTTTTTCAGAGCATTTAAGGGTTTTGTTTAATCAGTTTTTGAAAGGAAAATATTTCTGTAGAAGGAAACAAAGGTTCATGGTATGGCAACTACATGCTAATTAACAAGCCAGTGAATGCTGAGGATCTATGTCCTACCTTTTCCAGTGGTCAACCATTAACTCTATTTAGAACATAGGAACCAAAGAAGACAGTCCAACAGCCAGTTACTTCCACACCATGCTCTTAAAACCTTAGAGACATTTTTCTGTACTCCCATCAGTTCTCCCACACTGTCTCTTCCTCTGGCACTCTTCATTTTAACACACATTTCAACCATGCTACTTCTCTCCCCAGAGTTTTGCCTCCAGCATCTGGTTCAACAACAGCTGACAGCGACTTACAAGTCTTGCTAGACTTAGCCTTTTAAAATTACTCATGCTATTGGCAAGAATTTAAGCTTCAGAGGTGTATGTGTTTGTGGGAAAGGTGCAGCTATTCCCTCTGCATCCCTGTTTTTCTGTTTTCAGGAACACCCTTTAACCAGCAGGTATGAGGCTACCAAGGTCACCTCTCCCTGGCAGCAGCAAGCCTTCAGCATTTGCACCCCTACAAGCAACTGCAGAGGTAGCCCATGCTCCTTCTCAAGCAGCTGATGTTCCCTTCCTCACCAAGTCAGCTTTGAAGCAGCAGGGCAAAGGCAAATATTGCCATTCCCCTCACCCATTGCAAATGAAAGAAACTCTTCCCATTTGATTTTCATTTCTCTATTGCTTGTAGCATCCCATCCCACTCCCTCATGCCTGGGAGGCATCACACATCCACCGTCTCTCAATTACTCATAACAATTCAATGCATTTTAATAACATTAAACAGGTTTAAAAAACCCAAGCAATAAACTGGGAATGACTGTGGACTGCTGCTGGACCACAGAAGCACAGAGGAGGTACTTCAGGTTTTCAGAAGGCACCACTTGGCAGATGAAACCAGCTAAACACACTAAATGCCTTTTCACATTACCAGCTCACAAGGTGGTTTTTACCAATTTCTGGCGTCAACAGTTTTCCTGATCCAAGCTGCCCCATTTCACTTTCATATCAGCTGACTTGGATATTGATATTTAACAGCGTTAGCAAAGATGTGCAGCTGCTCCAAGTTCATGCAGGAAGGAGACAGCCTGCCTTTTTTGAATTCCAAATTGATAAGAGGAGAGTCACCGGGAGAATTAATAAGCAGGAAGGTGAGGAAATGAGAAAGTGAGTTGAGAGGAGTTACAGATAGAACACGAATGGGAAGAAGAGCAGTAAGGAACAGGATATAAAGTACAAACAATACCAAGCCTGCAGTAAAGATGGCAGTAAATGTCTGGTTCAGAAACACTCAGAAAGGAAACTGAAAGAGCACAGTGTTTTGGTAGTAACAGGTCTATCCAAATGGAGGTAACAGGCTGAAGACAAACCCTTCAAACCCCAAGACTCTCCCACCACCCCAATTACTGTGGTATCAGGACAGCTTTGTGCATGTCGACTGGCTTTCAGCAGGAGAAAGGGGAGAAGTCCAGCTCCACATCGTGCATTTACAAAGCAGCCTGGTGACACACAGGGCAATGAAAACCTAACAGCTGCACCCAACAGCTACCCTCCAAATTTGTACATTGGAAAGTATTTATCACATGGAGGCTTTTCCCCAAAGTGCAGTTGCACTTACCTTGATACCTCACAAATACAAAGTTCTTGCTCTGTTACTTGGGACACTAAATCCTTTAGGCTCTGTTTACTTTCAACAGACAGGAATTGGCTTTTGCATTTAAGACAAACAAAGGTTCATTATCTATCACTGTGAAATAAGCATAGAGAAAAATAAACAACAGTTTGAAAAAGGAAGTTATGACCACTGCAGGCTGTCTGAATTCAATATCAAGTGTTTTTTCCCCCAACTGCATACTGCAAAATGTGTACATATTTTAAGGAAGAGAATAAGCTCCATTTCTGCTGCCTTCCTCTGCAGTGTTTATGGAAAGTTTCAAGTCTCAGCCCTGGTTCTTAAATTCCTACTCTCTTTTCTTCCCCAACTTGAGTCAAGTTATTACTGGGTCCCAAGAATAAAATATTTTTCTGTTCAAAGCAGCTTAGCTATTGAATAAACAAACACACAGTCTAACTTTGTCCTGTTTAGGAAATATTTACAAAAATTACTATTAGTGAAAGATAAAAACCATATGTTTGAGATGCTTCTAAATCAGTCCTGGACATATAGAGAAAGCAGCACCACAATCCAGTTCCACAAGAGAACTTAAGACAATGATACCAAACACCAACAGGTCTAAGGTAAGAGCACAGGTGTGGGAGTTCTGCTTCCACTACAGAGGTAGGTAGTGAAAAACGGGATTCTCACAACACACCACAGTGCAAGCCAATCCACACTACACACGCTTATCAAAGATGTAGCAGTTCAATTTTTTCACAGCATCAAGACTGAATATGCACTGACTGAACAAGAAGTAAACTTCTCTGCAAGACAGGATGGACAATCACATTATCATCCCATTCTTTCTCTCTACAAGGAAGCCTTTCCATTTCAACTTCCAGCTTTAGCAGATGATTTTTCCTAATTTTTTCAGACAATACATAAACATATCATGTTGCAAAATAGCAACGCCATTGTCACTCTGATTTGATTTCAGAAAAGAACATCAGTTTCTCAGGAAGGAGAGAGCTAAGTTAGATATATTGTTCTGCTTATTTTTGTTACATTTACATAATTGATAGCTATTTGTAATTTAATTTTATTTGACTCAAAATACGCTTCTCTCAGCCTATGGTTAAAATTATTGTTTCTACAAGATTCTACGCAATGGAGGCCAAGTAGAATTTCTATTTGTGTCAAAAGTAAGACAATGTTGTAGTACAGTAAAAGCAGCAGAGTTTATAGAGAAATACTACAAAAATTATTGTACAACTCTTATGTCCAGGGTATTCCAGACATACATGATTTAAAGGAAATTTTGTTGCTTTCTTGATCCTCCGATGCCTTAAAAAAGCAATCATAATCTTATAACAACTCAGGGCTGGGCTAAAATATTCTGACACCATTTCCTCAGTATCAGAGGACCTGTAACAGAGCATTTCAGATCAACAATCTTGGGAACAGTTGAAATAATATTAAAAATTAAACAACAAACTTTTCATAGAAAATACAAAAGCCTCCTACAACAAAGCACTCCACACAAGAAAAAACCTAGAATATATAAATTAATTCACAGTCCCAGAGGGAACAGCAACAGACTGTGGAAGACAAGGCAAGTCCAACAATCCTTGCCACTGGAAAGCCTGGCTCCAAGACACAAAACCCAGCTTAGCAGCTTGGGTCAAGTTCAGGAAGAGGAGGAGAACACAACTGCCACAGGGCAGCACCATGCAAAAGAGTGACAGAACAACGATGCTGCATCAAACACGTATTTTCTGACTCTGCTGCTGCCCATCCCAGCTGCCATGGCAGTGACAGCTAAGGGAAGTCTATCATCCTTGTGCAGAAGTACATGTACTCACTCCTCCAGTGATCCAAGTATCACCTGTCCTTTTGAAACCCACTCCCAAGGTCAGCAGCAGAACTCTCAAGTGACACTGGAGCAGGATGAAACCAGCCACGACAATTTTGGTGTTTGTTTGCATATTGAAGCAAAAGGAAATTACTATTTCTTCCTAATAGGAGACACATCACTGTCCCCAAAACAGTGGATATTGGAGAGGAGGACTGAAATACTGTGTGAATCATCCACCAGATACTCAAATGGAAACAGCTTGTACAAAAACTGTAAGATTATGGAAGAGACTCTCCACAGGACTTGGCCCCAACAACACCTTTTACTTCTTTTACATTATCAGTGTCAGGTAAACTGGACAAGGCAGAGAGACCTTGATAATTATAGAACAAGCAGCTTTAGCTATAAAGTACTTTCTATTGAAATTGTGCTTTGAAGACTAATTTAATTATTGTGCCTGAAGTTTCCTTGCTTTTCTTATGTAGAGGAGCTCACAAGCTATTGAGGCAGCCCATTTCCTCTTCATAGTTTCTCAGTGGCATCACCAGTTTTACTATGAAATGGGAGTTTCTTATTTTCTGTCCTCCTTGAAGTTTTAATACAACCTACAAAACCTATTAGGATTCTCTACAATCATTTGGCAGCAATACCAAATGCATGGGCAGAAAACTGCTTGGGGTAAGGTCTATGACCACTGTACATCCACCTTATTTCAAGTATTTTAAGAACTGAAAGGAGCACAAACGTAATTTTTATGACTGAAGGTCTTTTCAAAGATGTAATGCTTAGGTTAAACTTCACAGCAGGAGGTCTCTGGATTTCCTTGATTTTCTTCAAGCTATGCTCTAGATTTGGATGGCCCTGATGAAGAATTCTCTCTTCAGCACCTAACATCCAACTGTCTGTGTTTCAGATGCAGATGATTGGTGACTTGTCTTTCAAAACTGGCCATTACTACAGCTTAGCACTGTTCTATGACTTCAAAAATACAGGACCAAAGCTTCCACATGGCCTGAAACAGTGAAGGGACTGTCACACTTATTAGAACAAACCTAGGTACTTTTACTGGCAGGCATAGTGCAGCTGCAATGACACTAAGCCCACTGGAAGGATGCCACCCTGGGATGGTGTAAACAGGGAAGGAGCTGGCATGTAAGGAAGCATTCATGTCCCATCTCCCATACCTACAGGACATGCAATGCTCTGCTCAAACTGGCCAAAGATACATCCCTGGGTGTCAGAAACAAAGGCTCGTGGAGAAAACATATCTTGACAGCTATTGAGGAATGCCAGAAGATGTATCCACATCGGTTACAGGTCCAGTGCTTGGGCCTCCTGTGGTGCAGGAGGTGAGCATAGATATCTGACTGGAGAACTTGGCCACAGAGGCCATGAATGCCACTTCAGTGCTCCAGCTGGGTTCCAGCCCTGGCTGCAGCCCTGTGGGTCACTGGCTAATGTCACACATAGGAATTTGGCAAGCACATGCACTTCTGCTGAGCACAGGGGCCTTGGGAGACCTGTACTCCTCCAGGATGGAGGTTGTAGTTATGTTAAGAATCTCAAACTACTTTGGTCTCAAATTCAGGTTTTTTAAAACTTCCTGTTACAGATCTCCAACCAACAGAAATGTTCACAAGCAAGACAGCTTCAAGGGCTGTGTCTTGTTTAAACCAGTGGTTTAGTTGGTTTGGTTTGTTTGTTTTTTTTTTTTTTTTAATCACTGAACCAATTTCCTGCAGGCAATCTGATACCCTACCAGGAGGAACAGCCACATGACCTGGGTGCTCCGGAGATGTGAAAAACACCTACATTAATAAGTGACACAGGCCTGGGACCAGCCTCCAGCAGTGAGGCCACCTGGCAGGGAAACAGCAGCTGCATCCGAGCTATGTACTGGGAACAGTCCCTGGTACAAGCTGACTCCCCAGCCCTGTATGGGCACTGTTTGATGCTGTGCAAACTGGCTCATGGCAAGTACAGTGCCTGATACCAACAACAAGACACCACTGCCAGCCAGACTCCCGTGCCTGAAATATACTCTTGCACTATTTAATTGATTAGAAATATAGTCACTGTGGCTGCTGGCCATGGGTTCAGCAGCCTATTTCTCCCAGCTGGTTCATAGAGCCATTAAAAAAAGGAAACAGTATTGATTCCTGTGTACACCAACCATCTTGTTCAATACTGGGCTTGTCTAAAAGAACAGGGAAGTGAGAACAACAAGAGGTTTGCTGCTTACCCTCACAAGAACTCTTCTTTCTTGTTACATTGTACACCATAATATCTCAAGATGATCCATATTTTCCCACTTTCCCTCCTTCATTTTTATTAGTCTGAGGTCAGTATAATAGCATTGGTCAATAATTGAATAAACACCATTTTTTGGCTTGAAGTTATCATACACAGCAATACAGGGAAATGAAACTCAAAACAAAAATATGACCATTGCCAGGATAATGCTTCAGAATATCACAACAACCAGCTTGCAAATTAGGAGCTTGCCTTCAAACACAGACAGTATAATTTATTTCTGGAAAAATACCATTGAGTCTGTGGTGTCAATACATGCACACACACCACTTTTTGAAATCACTGTTTGCACTTTTTAATCCACAAGCTAAACAGGAACACAGATCACTAAGCAATTACCCATGCCATTTGCTTTTCCTGTCTCCAGAATTTTTGTCAGTGGTTGTTTATCTACTTCTCCTGTATCATTTTGTATACAACACAGTTGCCTACACATTTAATACAGGTTTTGTGCTTAACAGCTGTACAACAGTTACACTTTTTTCTAAAAGAATTTGACTCTTAAAACCATGTAAAAATGTCTGTTCATGTCAAAAAGGGCATGTGAACACAAGTTTGGTTTTAGAGAACAGGAAAGACCAAGGGAAACAACAACCAAGGCAGACCAAGCCGTTGGTTAGGTTTAGCCAAGCTTCCTGTCAGTGACCTCAACAATTGCAATCCTTGGGCCATCCATTCAGGTGTGTTCACACCTCATAAAAACCAGACAACAGTGTTCATGCCTGCTTCCTTGAAGAAGAGGTTTTAGGTCATCAGGTTTTTAGAAGAATGAATATAAGCTGTGATCAAAAGAGTGCTGTGGATGAAGCTAGTTGGGGATGACAACTTCTTGGCTTGGTTTCCCGGTCACAAAAACTTATTAAGGAAATCCTCACCAGGCTACTCTCTCAACTACTAAAGAATGAAGGGAGGAGGGAAAGAAGGAGCAAAAGCATCTGAAATCACAGAGGAGCTTTCAGAATTCAGATGAAAGTCATGCATTTTTCAGCCACTACAGCATGTAATTTTTTTTAAAACAATCAGTACATTCATAGCTCCCTTTCTCTGTTGCATTCTCTGGTATATAATACGGGTTAGTGACAGTATTAGTGGAAAAAAACTTATTGCTGGAAACTGAAGGACTGTGACCAACAGCATTCACAGCATTTCATGTTTAAAAAAAAAACCCCTACCCTTACTTTTCATCTTCCCCTCCAAAATCAACACTTTGGAACCTGAATTAGCGGTACAAGCTACTGAGGGATTTCCTCCCTGCCCCTGGTCTTGTGCTCCCCAACCATATTAGCAACCATAAAGAATGTGCAAAGGGGAAGATGAAATGCCAAAGAGAGGTCTCAAATATTCTCCCAGAGCAAAGCCTGCAGCTAGGCAGCCTATAGAAATCCTGCCTGCAGAACAGCTGAGAGAAGATCTCTGCAACAGCTCATCCCAGCACCGCTCCCATCCCTCACCTGCTGGTGCTTCACAGCTCAGACTGCCATGGTACTCCAAGCACCATAGCAAGCTTGCTGAAATTCTATGTGCTTTGGCCTTTTGGCTACAAATAAACTTGGCAACAACAGGGATCAGATTTTGAAGCTGGAAGTTCAGTGTTTGTATGGGTCCATCCCTGCTGGAAACCTGGCAGGATCATTTATCAGTTTATATTTTCAAAGCATGATGATGGATTACTTTATTCCCACTTTATTCATTTACTGGCAGTTACAGAAGTTACCAAGAGATCAGTTTATGAAGTCTGATTCATTTCCTGAAGGGAAGAGACTGAATTCTTCTTTGGAAAGGGATTAGTGCCTATACATTGTGTAACCAACCCCTGTATGTAACACACAATACCAAGTGTAGTGGTCTACCACCCACTGCAGCTGATACTCTTACACAAGCTGCTTTCCCTGCTTGCTCCTTCCTGAAGGAATCCAGCATAGGTCCATTCTTAGCTGCCAATGACAGCTCATGCAGTCTCAAAAACTTCAGATGTAACAGAACTTAGAAAACTTGAGGTAATATCAGACAACACTGAAAGGCTCAGCTGCTAAGGCAGTACAATGACAACCCAGGCAAGGCTTTGGTAGACCCAAAATACTCTTTTTGAGCTGAATTATAGTTGTTCTGACTGAATGGGACATAAGTCTCAGTGGAACAGAATAAGACACATCACTTGACTGCTGCAAAAAGTATAAACATCCTAATTACAGTAATTAAATAATATCAGTGGCCAATAAAGTCAAAGGTGTCAATTTTGATTTGACAGATAAATTACCTCTTCACTATCTGCCCTCAGCACAGTAAACATTGAGACTGCTTTAGTCCTCTTTTCCCCATGTTAATACCACCACACTGCCCTACTTAGATCTCTACTTTTTATCAGTATTTGTTTCTGCGTATGCTAAAGTAAATTGTTCCCATGGCAGATTAAAAGCATAGAGAACATTTATCTCTAGCAGACAAACACAGGGCTATTCAGCAAAGACCTTTTCACCTCCCATTAAACTCCTGGCCAGGAGAAAGCAGGCTATGCTGAGGCCTGATCAAGTGCCACAGGAGTCTGAAGCAATGGGACCAACATGACAAGAAGAGGCACAAGGACTGTGCCTGATGTTGGAGAACAGCACAGGCATGACCTTTCCTGCTGGACTTCCAGCAACTGCAGAAGGGCAATCATCCTTTGACAACTACTTATTGTTGGTGGAGCTGCTGCAAGAGCGAGTGAAGCCAAGGCATGGTTCCTAAATCCAGACAAGAAGTGTACAGGACCTCCACTGCCATCAAAATGCCACAGCTGCCTTTAGCTGACCCTGCATGCACAAAAGCTCGGCTGGACCACAGGCCACCTGCCATGAAAGCTGAAAGCATCTCCTTGGAAATCCTACTTTTATTTTATCCGACAGAATGCACAAGGTGCTGCAAAACATGAAGCCTTCGAAATGTCAATTTGAACCACTCATTGGATGACTTCAAAGTCCACATTTGCTCTAGCAAAACACAGAGCTGAGAGGAGAGGCTGAATTTTTCCTCTGTATTGGATGGGAAAAAGGAATGGGGTATGGGAATGAGAAGATACAGCTTAATAACACTTAGGATCAGAAAGAAAATTATAAAGTAAGCATAATTTGGCACATAAGCAAAATGAGTGCAAACTTTAAGGCCCCAAAGTGCATCACAAAGCAGATGCACCTCCTGCTTAAGAACACAATTAAAGCTTTATTTGCTATTATAAGTGAATTTGAAGCCCAAGGTAAATTTACCACATTTGCACTCACTGCTAGATGTGCAAAATCTCATTGTCTCTCACATTCTCAACACAGGCAAGGATCTCTCCATATCCCTTCAAGACAAAGTACTCTACTTGTTCTATTACCTGAATCCAGATAATTCAACCTGATGGCAAAATAGGCCACTTCACATTAGGACAGCCTTTTCTCAGATTTCTCTCCACAGGACTCCACTCAGAAGGAAACCATGACTACATTCCTGTAAAGGTCAAAAGCATTGCTTTCTGGGGCTGATCGATCACTAATGTTATTGCAAAAACCTGCTAAGTACATTGATCTTTCACCTCACAGCAGGAGGGAATGGTACAGGACTTGGAGAATAAAATACAACACTAGACAAAACTTTGCAGTAAACTTGGCAGCAGAACAGCAGTGCTTTCTACCCAGAACTGAGCTTTGGCATCGCCTTCGATTCAGTGCTCAAAGCCTTAAGAGTTCCCTGAAAAACTTAATTTAAGTGGTGAATACACATGATGTGACAAGCAAAGCCCATATGTTCAAAGTCTGGCCAAGGTTAGTTACACAACACTATTTCCTGCAGCCTAAGAGAAAAATTGAAACACCACATTTTTTAGCCCAGCCTCCACAACTGTTCTCCCTCTTATGAGGATGAAGGCAGTATTTTGTCCATCTCAAATTTTGGCACAGTCTAATTTGTAAAATTTATTATTTGTTTTCTGACAGGCCAATGTCAATTTTGGACATTATTTATGTACTGTTTCAAGCTATCAGGCATGCAGATTGTGACATACGAAGAACCCCAAGAGATGCATATGGCTTTGTGATTATGTAAAGGTCCCTGCCTGGAGGGCTGTCTGGTAAACTTGCCCTCTCCTGCTTCTTTCACAAAACTGTCCCTTTCCTTCTCCAGGCTTGCTCCAGCCACTCACCCAACCTGCTTGCAAGGGTACTTTCAATTCCTGTGTGGATGTTTGTTTTACAGTTTTCCCATTCACATAATTTCTTTATCTCACAAAAGTATAAAGAAGGAAGCTTCGTTTTCTCTTTCCTAAAATGCCCATACAGGACAAGGCTCTGCTGAACAGGATGGGTGTCTGCTGTGTGTGGCTCTTCTCCATACTCCATGGCTGTTGCTCCTTTTCCCTCCCGTGGTGCTCCATCTCCGCCTGTCACATCCAGCAGTGCATGGCTGCATCCATCACTCCTCACACTGTATGCAGAAGTGAAACAGCTGTGCTTTTTCCTGCTTCTGGCCCTGCAACAGACTGCATTATGGACTGCTGCAATTCCTATCAAATCCCCAGGCAAATACAGGCAGATATAATACGAGACGTTTTATACAAACCCACTCATATTTGGGCAGTGTGATGAAGCAAAAAGAGCAAAGCAGTGTTTTTAGGTAAATAATCCTTTAGTGCCTGAGAGGTTACAGTGCACAGAACACAGTGAACGCACAGAAGACACTTGTACAAAAGCCAGTTGCTCCCCTTGGGGCATTGCTCATCATTTAAGAAGCTTTTAGAGCTCTTGACCACAGAAGCACCAACGCAGTACCTGCATTATGCCCTCCTACTCTCTCCTTTCCATTTGATCTCTGAGCTGCCAAGTATTTTCTGACTTCTCTCAGGGCTGTTACAAACATCATTTTACAAAACTTATGCCACTTTTGAGCAATTCTCTTCCATGTAGTAACACACAGCTCAAAGATCTTGCTGGGAAACCTATGCACAGATCAGCATTGGCAGGTACCATGGAGGCACCACCACAGCTGGAGAGAGGGAATGAAGAGTCTGTCTCAGTAAACAAAATACTGTAAAGTAGCTCAAACAAGCTACTGACATATTTATATTGTGCTACAATGGTCACATGCTATTTGAGACCTTCAGTCTGCTAAGTGACCCACAGTGAAAGGTCAGCCTTACTTAAACAGCTCAGTAGCTTCAAAACTGCTGTAATTCCTTTAGTTTAAGGGATTGCAGCCATTTTGTGTTGCAGCATCACTGCCTCCTCTAGATATCTTTATCTTGAAGAGGAAAACCAGCAAGTTTCCTGAAACAGTGCATTTTTAGTTATATGCCATCTCTGCACTGCATGGACTCCATAACTGGCATTTGTTTTTCTTCCAGGGTCCACAGGCCCCACACAGAGGTGACATTGTGCAGTCCCCTCTTGGTGAGAAGCACTGTTCAGCTGCAGAACTGGAGAGACTGCAGGGGAAGGTCACCAAGCCTGACAGACATGAGACACTGATGAGAGATCCAGTCTCTGTGTAAACAGATGCCAGGAATTAAGATAGACTCAGGGAAGCAGAAAAATGAGAACTGGTTAATACGGGAAGCAGATGCATGATCCCAAAACTTGCTGATACTCAAGAACACTGTTCAGCAACAGGCAGAAAAAGAGGCTACCAGGAGGAAAAAAGAAAGTGTATTAAGCATGTCTTCTTATTCCAAATAAAGCTTGTAAGATAAGATATATTCACCCACATCTTTCATAGAAGGAATAATCTCTAAAACAAAGAGGGGAGTAAAAGCCATTGCACCTCTAACTCGAAAGGTTCAAGCACCTAAGGTTCCGCTCTATTATGCTGCCAAACTGTGCTGCTGAAGCTGGGTCTGTACAAGCTGTGGTCCAAGCCACATCAGAGCACAGTTTTGCAGCTGTTGTCTTATAGTTAAGACATGAACTTTGTCGCACAGGCCTTTAGCTCAGTACGACAGGCGATGCAACTGAAGGAGTTTCATCAATCTGTGCACTGACCTACATGAGCTAGTAGTTTCAGGACAGCTCAGATCAGAGAGATGAAACTAAATGCTTGTGCTTTAAATCTTTAACTGATACATAGGAGGAGAGCATCTTAAGGCAAGGGATCCACCAGCTTGGACAAACATCAAGAAGTGGTGGCAGAAAGTGGCACAGAGGGTTTAAAAAGCACAACATTGCAAGGCCTCCCACAAGTTAATAAGTGGAGTTTATCCCTCCCAACAAGCACGCAGCAAGACATTTTATGCGCTAATCTCAGATTTTGGCATCTCAACAGGATACATGTTAGTCAAATCCGGAACAAGTACTTTTCAACATCTGCAACAATGTTTCCAAGCACTTTTGGACCTCCTGTCTTCTCTCTTAAGCCTCTTGCCAGCATCCGCTTCTTCTTTGCAAACAGCCAGCACTAGCCTCCACCCTGACCTTTATTCCAAACACACACTCATCAAATTACTACATATCCAAAAAATTCAGTTTAAAAACACAAA
>VZRH01008421.1:588690-604259 GCA_013397555.1 Urocynchramus pylzowi | reverse complement strand
AAAAAAAAAAAAAAAGTCAGGCATGAAAAAAAAATTCCAAGATCGGAAGATTAATTTTTTTTTCCAGGAGTAGAATACAGCAGCGTCTGCAACAGGACAAATCTTGATTTCTCACTCACACTTCTTGTTGCCTATGTGGAAGAGAGGCAACAGAGGAAAGATAAAGTCAATTCCTTGTGACAGAAATGAAATTTCACCGTGTTTAGTAATCTCTTCTCTGCTAAACAAACAAGCAATGTCTGCAGGACCACAGCATGACATTTAAGCTTTCTCAACTAAACATGACAGGTCCACAAGTGTACTGTAGAGGGAAAGGTCTGGTCAGCAACAGCTGGATTACAGGAAATGAATCTGCAGTCTCAAACAATTTCCCTGAGGATGTGTGATTGGACTAGATAACATCTCTTCCTCATTATTCTTAGAAGGGAGCTACTACTGAAGAGTCAAAGACCCACTTTCTTTCTGCTGTGAATGATCCTGCAGTCCTAGGCTAGACCTACAGATAGAAATGCTTGTCTCACTGCTTGGTGAGGTATGAGGTACTCTTTGAAGATTGATATATTTGTTAGTTTTCAGAATATATCTAAAAATGTCTTTTAAACTGAAGTCTGGTAAGGTCTACTGACCTTGCAGTAGTTTGCTCTCAAGATTAGGCATTTTGGATCACTGACAGATAACCAGGGGCTAAGAATACGCTGGAGACAGCAGGCTGCAGGCTCTTGGGAGACCCAGAATCCATTTTCCAAAAAGGCTTTTACGGAAGAAAGTAGTTGAGAAAACGAGTGTCTTGATATGCAAAGGTGTGGGTCACTGGACTGGAAGGAGTTGTTTCAGTTGCCTACTGAAACATAACTCTTCCCTATTATCTTATATCTCTTATATCCTTATATAAGGATATTTCTTATATATCTTATATATAAGGATATATCCTTATATAAGGTCTCTCTTATATCCTTAACCAGTTCCAGGTCCAACTACTCCTTCAAGGTTTAAGACACTGTTTAGAGGAAAACACTGGAAGGCAGGCATATATTTTGGACTGAAGTGAAATATTAATATGATAAAATCAAATATATGCTTTATATAAATGTTTGGTCTTTGGAGATAAGTTACCCTTTGGGGAGAAAGGAAGGGGAAAAAAAAACCTAAACCACAATGCAAGAGAGTTTCCAGAATTCCAGTGGCTATTCAAGATAAAATTCTTGAGGGCATTTTTTTAAAGCTTATCTGTAATGGTGATTTCCTCTGCAAGATCAGGAAAGTACTTGAATAATAGAAAGGTGTCCTGAGGTCTAGTACATCATTTTACCAGGTGTGCAAACTTGAGGTCAGTGTTCTACTCTCCCTGATGAGATGGGGAAATAGGGTTGGGAAATTATGGCACATAAAAGCAATTTTGCTATGACTGATGGAAGAAAAAGTAATATATGGAAACCTGGGGAGAAGAGTATGGGAGACAGAAGAAATAGAAAGATTTCAAAGCCAGAACCTGGAGCTTCCTCTTACATTCTCCCCAACAGGCTTAAAGAGTATTGTGATGGTGGAAAAGGCATGGAAATTACCAACAAGACTTCAGTGTTCCCCCAGGTCTACCACTGTCACACAAAACAATAAAAAACTTTTTAAAAACAATTTTCCTATAATGACAGAAAGTTGGCAACATATCTTGTGTGACAGTTCAGACAAAGTTAGAATTGCTGTAGACGTCAAGTTTAATGAGAACTTACAGAAGCAAAACTAGGGTAGTTTAGAAAAGTGTTTCCCCCTATAACTGAAAAGAAAAATCAAGCAAATAAATTTCATAAATACTTCCTAGAATAACTTTTTTTTTCATTTTCTGTCATAGCTTTCAGGTCAGATTGCATGGATTAAAAATATTGCTAGGACTGAAAGCAAGACAACTTAGTATCTGAATCTGAAGCCAAGAAAAGCAATCTTATTCAGTTATTTTTTTGCATTAAAAAAAAAAATGTTGTAGGATTAAGAACTAGAAGATGCTCCTCTGTATTTGCTTTCTGCAGGAAATTGCAAAAATTACATTACGACATCATTTAAAGGTTCTATTTCTTATCTAGTAGATATGCTTGGATTATGTGAACTGTTTTGGAAGAGTGTATCCACCAGTAAGACAGAATAAAAATCAAGTTGAAAAATGCAGCTTACTTTATGTCGAATTAATATTACTTCATCTTTGGTTCTTGGTGTCATTTCTCTTACTCTGTGTTCTGGCATGACACCATGATAAATGAAACATGCATGCCTGTGTTAGTTTTGGCCTTTCTATTCTTGAGGCAGGCTGACTTTCCCTTTTTTGATTGGGGTAGAGCAGAATTAGGCGCCCTGCCTCTAAGCAGCAGTCGTGGCTCACGTTATTCACGTGCAGGGTGAGGAGAGAACACCGTGGGGAAGCAGCTGTGCTGGTTCGGAGTGATGCTCAGTGGAGCCTCCTTCCATTCCCTCGTACTGCACCTGAGTCTTGAAGGACTTTCTCCAGTTCCTTATCTGCAGTCTTGCTTGGAGTTCAGGAGTTGGAGCAAACCGAATTCCCCATCTTCTCTGGCAGTTTGCTTTAAACGCTTCTCTCTGGCTCCATCTTCTGTTTGGTTGCTTGGGTTTGGGATTGGTTTTTTATGTCTATTTATTTTGACATAAAAGGGTGAGATTCTTCTAAGTTTTACATACTGAAGTTGTTTTAAAAAGTAGGTAATCACATCTTGTGTGACAATTTAGACAAGCAGAGAGAACCCCGACCTGCAGATGGAAAGAGTGGCCCAGAGAGGAGGGAGCTGAAGGTTCCCAGCTCTGCTGTCAGCCCTGTATTTACAGATTCTCCTGTTCTGCAAAGTTGTTACTCCAGTTACAAGACAAGGTGAAATACTTTGACCAAAAAGCACAGCAACATGTTCTGTTTTGGTGTAATTGTACTTTTCTGCGTAATTATGACCATTACATGATCTGGCAATGTAAGTGACATCTCATACATTTCAGCTAAAATTGTCAAGCACTTGGGCCACTGAGTAGGCATAGGACAATTTAATAAACAAATTGGTCTTTTTGTGGGTGGTATGAAAACCAGCCCTTTTACAAAGTGCTCGACAATAATAAGAGTAATAGTAAAAATCATGAAAAGAGGCCTCTAATAAAGAATAACTGGTTTATGGTAATTATTTTTTAGGCCCAAACTATTCATGCCCTTTTGAGCCATTAAGTAATCTGATTCCAGTTGCTCTCACCCTGCAAGCAGGGAACTAGTGTGGGAGCAAAACTGCACTTTGATTCAGTGCTGAAATTTAAAATTGCTCTGTTGACAGCAAGCCAGACTTTGGCTTCTGAGGCCTCTTCCTTGATCACCCATGCAAAATCAAAGAACTTACATACACAACAGATAAACATTAAAAGATAACCATTAAAAGTTAACCAAAAGATAACCAGATAACCATTAATCAACCTATAAAAATGGTAAAAACCACTTGGCAACAAGTACAGTTGCCCCTCAATAGTCATTGAATACAGTGTTTTACTCTCTCTCATGCTTATCTTCTCTGCTCATTTGTAAACTAAATGTTTTCCAGCTTTACAATATATGGGATTTACAATTTCTTCTATACCTGCACTTGTATGCAACTGTAAAAATGCATGCTTAAATTCTCTCCTTCTTCTATTTTGTCATCAGTGACAGCCTTCATAAGATAGTTACTGAAAAGTATTTTTAATTTCAGATGCTACATCATTCTTGGAAGACTGTGGGAAACAAATATAGATGAGCTCTTTATATAGGAAGGCAAACTTCATGAAGTACCAAAATGTTCTGTGGAAAATTTGCTTGTCCATCTTGCTTAAAAATATGAAACTTGTTACAAAAATGTACCTTCAAATTTAATCAGTGCTCTTTGTTTTACTCCAGGTATTTATCAGTCACACAAATAATAATGTACCACCTATCACATTTCTATTAACAAGCCCTACATGCTCATTGTGACAGTTTTCTTCTATATTTTATTAGTTTCAATGTATGTGGCCACTGAGAAAATGAGGACCTATGAGAAACATAGTTTGAATCTGCTCTGGGTCAAAGTTATGGAGAGAAAAATTAGCATTAAAAAATAAACATGGCAGTACCACTGTGTAGCACCTTCTCAAGAAAATATATACTCATTTTTAGCTGCCATGCAAGTGCTGTTGGCTTTGTAACTGACTGTGAACATGTGAGAACAAAAAAAGTGATGCTGTGTCAGTGTGTGGGCTGCAAATGAGAACTCCTGGCTCATATATTTTGCCCCATAAGCAGTTCTGGCATTGTATGCAGTCTTATTGCTGTTTCCTTTGTCCTCATTGATCCTGCTATAGTGTTACTCACATTTTGGGCTCCCAACTTTCTGTACAAAAACCTCTGTAATTTAATTCACTGTCTTTTTGGTAGAACATTCTGACCACTAATTCTTCTAAGCTCTTTATTCTCATATTTTTCTAGGCATAAGGACTAAAGACCTTTCTTTTTTTCTTCCTTAAATCTTCCCTCTGTGATATTGAAGAATGATAAAGTATCATCAGCAAACACAATTTTGCATCTGGAAAATGCATTACAACCACCTATGTAACCTGCATGAAAGGTAAATAAATTCGTCTTACATAATGCATGAACTATATGAAAGCTTTGAAGTATTTCCTTTTCTTCCATCTAAAGTGTGCAATTAAGAACATATCCAGGGAATATCAAGGAACAACTTCTTACAATAACTTTTGTACGTTTGGCTTTCTTTTCTTTTTTAAATTTTTCTCACTTTCATTACACGTGGGTCTACAGTAGATGTTAGATTGACAAAATGCTTTCAACCATCTGAAACCTCACAAAGTTCAACAAAGCCAAGTGCAAGGTCCTGCACCCAGATCAGTGTATTACCAATACAAGCCAGGGGATGAATGGATGGAGAGCAGCCCTGCAGAGAAGATCTTGGGAATATTGGTGAGTGAAAAATTGGATGTGACCCAGCAATGTGCACTCACAGCCCGGAAAACCAGTCACAGCCTGGGCTGCAACAGGAGCAGTGTGGCCAGCAGGTCCAGGGAGGTGATTCTGCCCCTCTACTCTGCCCTTGTGAGACACCACCTGGAGTGCTGCATCCAGCTTTGCCATCCCCAGCACAGGAAGGACATAGACCTCTTAAAGCTGGTCCAGAGGAGAACCACAAAAATGGTCAGAGGGCTTGAACACCTCTCCTGTGAGGAAAGGCAGAGAGAGTTGGGAGCTGTTCAGCCTGGAGAAGAGAAGGTGCCAGGGAAACATTATTGCAGTGTTTAAATATATAAAGGGAGCCTGTAAGAAAGACAGAGAGACTTTTTACCGAGGCTTGTGGTGGCAGGACAAGTGGCAAGGGTTTTAAAATGAAGGAAAGTAGGTTTAGATTAGGCATAAGAAGAAACTTTTTGCAATGAAGATGGTGAGGCACTAACATGTTGTTCAGGCACTAACATGTTGCTCCATCCCTGGAAGTGTTCAAGGTCAGGTTGGATGGGGCTCTGAGCAACCTGGTGTAGTGAAAGGTGTCCCTGCCCATGGCAGGGGGGTTGGAACTCAGTGATCTTTAAAGTCCCTTCAAACCCAAACCATTCTGTGATTCTATTATCTGAGTGTACAAAGAGAAAAACAAGAAAATTACTATTAAAATATAAACTGCTGTTAAAAATATAAAATTGTTTATTGCTTGTTAACATTGAAAGTACCTTTGAAGAAGGAATGCAGGAATAATTAAAAAATACAAAAAGTCTGATACAACTTATGGCTAAAAGATCCTAGCAATGCTACTGCTAACAAAGCTCTGGCATCATTTTAATACATACTTTTCAATAGAAGGTTTTTGGAGCTGGGCAGTTTTCTTGCAGTAATTTTTACCCCTTACTGCAATTACATGGAAAGCTCCATATTGTACAAACAAAGCATCTGAGTCCTTAAAAAATAGGTGGAACCCACACTAAGCTGCCAATTTTGTCAACTCAAACCTGTGACAAAAGATTGCTTTAAAAGCTTGTGGTTCCCAAAGCAGGGCAGCTGAACTCATCCCTCCTGTAGAAAAGGATTTCTGCAAAGAAGTCCCAAGAAGCAGCTTGAGAGCAAAATTGCAGAAGTTTCAGTGTATACAGGGACTTATGACTCACTGCTGCAGGGCCGTTTGGAGTTAAAAAAGAATCCCAGATTGTCTAATCAAACTTTGTCATGTCTTATTCTGTGCCAATGTTATGTGCCACCTTCTCTTTAGCAGGCAAGTCACCATTTCTGGCCAGCACTGTGGTAAGAGGTTCCTCAGCCTGTGAGCACATATAGACATCTCAGTAATGCCACATTTAGATGGGCATTATCACGGATGGTGTTGTAGAGCATTTGGTTCTGATTACTTCCTGGCCACTCCTGATAATTTTTCCTCTAGATAGATTGCAGCCAGAATGTCTGATTGCTTTGAACATCTTGCACTGTAGTAGGCCCATATGTTTATCGTCACAATCTACAGAGTGCCCTTTGATTTTGAAGAGAGAACCATATCTGAGTCAAGTTTAGCTGCTTTAGGGAGACTTCCTCTGGGACAAGAGTGGGTGTAAAAGCACTGGCCCACTGTAGGACATCCACCAAATGTTAAAATTCATGAAAGCGGGAGAAATACCCTTTATTGTAAAAGAGGAAATGCTTTAGGGACAAGAGGCCACATGTTTGGAGGGCAAAACCAATTATTCAGTCATGTCCTCATCTGTAACTCAGTGACCTCCTTGTATAAAAATATCATCTGACAATATAGTAGAAATACCTCTGTGAAGACTGAGGAACTGAGAGTGTACAGCTTGTACCTCTGAAAGTGCACAAGGAAATTCCAAATGGGAAAACAAAGAAAACCTGTGAGTCAGTCCAGCTGGGAGAGAGGAGAGAAAAAAAAGTTACACTCTCAGTAGTTTTCATTAGCCCCCAAAATTCAGGCTAACTAGCCCCACAATAGCCTCTGTATTGTATGCTTAATAGGAGCCCTGGACAATTTTCACACAGAGGCTCTAAACCAGGTATCAGTATCAAAAGATAAAGGTGCTCCAAAGACTCCATAAGAGGCCAAGTGATGCTTTTGAAATCAAAATGACTTGTCTGGCATGTTAGATCAGTTCCCAGTAACGGGAGGGGACTAGGGCAACAGTTATTTGCCAGTGACCGTGACAAGAAACAATAAGAATTGGCCATGTCTCCCAAAGTGTTCAAGTGAGAAGACACTGGAAAAGGGGACAGGTAGTAATTAAGAACATGTAAAGATCCTTTCAACTGTACTGAATGAGTGTTGGAAACAGGTTTCTCCATCTGAAGAAAACCAGAAGTAGATATGCATGTAGGCACATACTTAAACAAACAAACAAACACACACAAATCCTCAAACTCCCCCCACCAAAAAAACCAACCAACCCCAAAAAACCCCAACAAAACAAGCAAACAAACAAAAAAACCCCAACCAAACAAAAAAAACCCTCACCAAACTAAAAAAGAAACCTTTTACCAAAGCTAGAGAGACCAAGACCAAAACTGTAACAAGAAATTCAGGTACCTGAAAACTAGGTGTCCCAGCTTGCATTGCAGAACTACATTTTCTTCTTCATCCAAAAGTGATGATGAAAAATCACTTTTGAGGAAATGACTCCTATCTCCATGCTGTCCTCTGAGCCAGATCCATGTACCACCTGAGAGGTTGCCAGGAGCTTCATGCCAAAATTGCCAAGTAATCTGCCTGTACATCAACTGAAAGAGTTCCCTGCATAGAATACAAGAGCATTGGCTTCTGAACCTTACCAGTGTAGATCCAGCTGACAAACCTTTCTCCAGGGTTTTGGTACCTTCCATTCCAGCAGTTTGGACACATCAAATCTTCCACTGCAGAAACAGGTACCAGTGAGGCACCTAGCAAACTTCCTGGCACTTCAGGAGCTATGTGGAGAGAGTCCCTGGCAGCTGCCAGGACCTTGACTGCTAGAGGATCACTTGTATGCAGGCAGCCTAATTTCTCTCCCCCACAGTGGCACACATTGAAGTACAAGCCATCTTCTCAAGCACTTCACTGTGCAGATTTATGTTCTAGGGACTTCAGCACCTGGCTTGCAGAATATCTCCACAGGGATGTCTGACTGGACCTGTATCAATCAGCATTCAATTCCTTGACTCCCTCCTCTGGGAGATGAGTGCCAGATGTTAGGGACTCTCTTACCTCCTCTTTGATACAATCCTGCCTGACAATTTTCCTCTCACAAGTGCCGATAAGCGAACAAAAAAAAACCAATCCGGAAGAGAAACTAGGACAACTTTCCTGGGCAGGGATGGGCTAGAACCTGATCTGAATGGGGAAGAGGAAAGAAGGAATGGTTGTGCAGCTGCAGCATGATTTCATACTGAGAACACATCACTCCAGTGCCTTCAAATCCTCTTGTAAGACTACATTTGCCATATGTGTAAAAGTGACACTCAAAAAGGCTTTGCTACCATAGACCTTTTTAGGTATCTGCCCTTTCCCTAACTTAAAGGTGTGTAGTGTGAGTTATGACTTGTATTTATGGGAGAACTTTTTCTCTGAAACTATATTTTGATTAATTTTAGGGGTTTTCAGTGATCTCCTTTGATTTTGGCCAAGGAAAAATATGGAGCTATATGCATCTGTGCATTGCATGTACACATACATGAACAAAGACTCAGAACAAAATGAGGGAAAATACCACTTCTGACTAGGCATAACAATTCTGAAAAGAAAATTTATACACATTTTATGCCTTTGTTTTATAATAAGAGATGACATGCTGCTCAAGTGCTGACTTGTTGCAGAATAGATTAAAAATTCTTGGACCATCAGTAGCAAGAAATCGCAGGGCTGTACTTACAGAGGTCATTAACTGTCCAGACATCTGTTGGGTAACAAATTCTGCCAAACATAGATCATGAAGTGGTTCTTGAATTATGCAGAGGATAATTTCACAATCCAGAAAACAGAGAACTCAAGCAGAGAAAGAGCTGTGTAAGACTTTCTTATTGCCAGTTGGGAAGGAATTCACTACAGTGTCAGAATTACAGGAAAGTTTGATGCTTGTGGCAGTGGTCTGCTGCATTGCTAGCAGTGCAATAAGGAACAGATTTAGATGATGGTCACAATTACAGTTATATACTCCACACAGTAATTGACATTATGGTAAAATTTGCCGTATTAATTAGAGGGACGCTGTGACAAAAGTACAAAGTCCAAATGTCTCAGTGAAAACTACTGTAAAGCATATTAACACAAAAGTAATAGATTTCAGTATAATAAAAGGGAATAAGGAAACAATGAGCAGATGCAGAAAAGGCAAAATTGGTACCAAGGTAGAAACAGTCTGGAGCATTCTAAACAATGTATAAATTAAAGCATAATAGACTCTAATTCCCCTTGAAAAAGGAATACTGTCCCATTTTTCATAAGTTAACTGCAGTAGCCAGTTGGTAAAGGATTACAAATGAGTCCAATTATGCCACACTGGACTATAATTGGGTTAAAGGGCTGTCATTTACCTCTGAAATGAGAGCTCAAATGATATCTGTCAACCTTTGGAATCAGGAGTTATTCTGGCATCAGGAGTTACTTATTAGCTGCTGCAGAAGTCCAGGATGCAGTACAACCAGTCACTGAAAAAACAAAGAATGAAAACACTCGTCAGGGCAAATTAGCAGTTTTGGCTTTTTTTTTTTTTCCTTTGGCCAGCTGAGGAGAGCTGTATCTAAGTAGATAAGCCATAACTAAGCAGAAACGACAAGAAGAACACATTGTAACTTTTTCTGAAAGAGAAGATAAAAAGGACCTGAAACGGAAGACATGAAGAAAAATAAGAATTGATCAAGGAAAATAAAATTTTAAAAAATTAACCTGCAAACCCTGAAAGGTAATGGAATGGACATAATGGTTAAAAGCCTGGTTTTTGTCGCCTTTGCATTGTTAAGTTTCATTCTTCAAGACCCCAGTTATATAAATCACTGCTAGCTTTATTCACAAGTCACACAAACCAGAAAACAGAAATGCACGTATCAGTGTCAAGTTTCTAAGAAACCAGGCTAACAGAAAACAGAAATACCTTAGAAGAGGAAAAGACCAGGAGAAACTCAAGAGAAAATGTTACACTTATCACATGACTGGTGTACACACACACACTCTGCCAAACGTGGAGAAGCATACACTTACTGTCAATATGAATTATGGGATGGGCTTTCTTGGACTTTTTATTTTGGCCCCATGTTTGGAAAATAACCATAAATGGTATGTTGCCTTAAAAAGAGCTTACCGACAGGAAAATATTAGAACTGATCCTGAAACGTTCAAGGCTTTCCGATTGCAACATCATGAAATTGAAAGCCATCTCCAACAACAAAAAAATTCATCACTGACAAAAATAGCACTGCTTGGTGAAGACTGTTGTTATGAAAAAAGGTTACACTTGTAATTCAGGGTTTGCTATCAGCTCAAGTAAATTCTAAACTTTTCCTAATAAGAAATGCTTTTGTAGTCTCTAACTCAGTAAGAATTATCCTTTTGCAATTTTCAAAGCTGTGTTTTAACTGTTCTTCCTTCTCATTTGAAATATTTATAAAACAAGATACTATTTTTCTGCAAATTGGTGCAGGACAGACTTGCCCACTGTGGTACCCACTGAAGTTTTCTATGAGAAATAGGCCTTATATCAGGGCTACAATGGGCGTGTAAAAGTAGAAATGGAAAAAAAAATCCCCTCACTTCATTTTAATTGCATCTTTTTAATTACATGCTCAGCAACAGTCCCAAATATCTTGACATAGGTCCTTGAAGGCACGAAATACAGATGACAGATTTCCTCTCTGGATGAGAGGCTTTATCAGGTTAATTGTATTCTGGGAGGCCTATGTCTGTGCTTTATAGATGGCTTTTCTAGAGATTTCCGATTAGCTACTAGTTGAGATTTGATTAAGTTTTCATTAACTGCTAAGTGGAAAAAGATCAACTGGTCCATATTCCATTCAACATCAGTCATCAGCCAGCTGCTTTGCAGGGAGCAACCGAGTACATCTTTACTTTAGAGTGTATTTTGATTTTGGGCAAAAGATGGCAATGCATAATAATCACATTCAGAGTAAAAGTTGGACAAAAAAGCTCTACAGTGAGGCAATATTTTAAAGAAAGAACTCCCAGCTCTCAAATACCACATGCAGGTGTGATACCTCAGTGGGAAAGAGCTTATGGATGAATGGATATTTCTGTCTGTTTACCAAGACTATACACATTACATTTGCCATTAAAAAACCCCAAACCAAACAAACCACAAAAAACCAAAACCCCCAGCTCATTGCTTTGCCTCCCTGGGAAGTGCTTGTAGGCTATGTTTTAGCTGTAAGTGCTTTATAATCCAAGCTGACTGTAGCTGAAATTGGTGTCCCTTAGCTGCTTGATTAGTTAGATAAATTCTGCACGCTTGTGTCTGGGATCCATGGTAATGGAGTTACGTTGCTATGCTATGAAATGTGCAGGAAGGTCCAGCACTTCAGGAAGGATATGATTTCCAGGGCTAATGAAACTTGGTAGTGAAGGCAAGAAGGAATGCTTGGAGGAATGAACAAAAGCAATCACTGGAACGGTGACAGGGGATTGCTCAAGTCAGCGGGTACAGGCAAGGCATCCATGGCCTGGGAAGGTTTCCCTGAGAGGGCTGTAACAACCACCCCAAAGATCATTTAAAAGTGGTGTTGTGGAGGAAAAGTATCACAGTCCTGTTCCTGTCATCCTGAGGAAAGCCTGCATGGCAACATTTTTACAGGTATTTGTGTGGAGGATTCGTTAACCCCCAAAACCAGAGCGGATTGCTACAAATGATCTTTCTCAAATTTGCAATAAACCTAACTATTATCTCTGGCCATTCTGGCAAGAGATTTTTTTTTTTTTTTTGCCCTGGCATAACAAACAAAAGTCTCCTTAAATGTGTTGGTTTAGTGAGTGCAGAAGACTCCTCCTGTGTTCATGACCTGGGGGACTGGTGGGAAGCTGAGAAGTCTGTACTGATATTTTCCTGGGCACTCTGGTGGTATCAGTAATCAAATGGGCTGCTGCCACCAGCATCTCAAGTATGGAAAATGAGATGGGAGAGAAGGAAGGGAAGGAAGGAGGGAGGGAGGGAGGATGGTACACTGTTCTTCACTGTGGTTCCAACTCCCAAGCCAGGAAACAGCAAGGGATTTGGATGACTGGAGGGGTGGTGGGGAATACAAAAATCCCTAGGAAGCTTCAAAGGCTATTCCCTGGGTTTCCCAATGGATGGACAATGAAAAAGAGGCTGTCTTTGAAGACAGGCCAAGAGAAGCCAGAATACCACTTCTTTTAGAGGTCATTGTTCTGCAGAGAGATGTACTTTCACTGTGTTCTGGTGCTAAGGAACCCAAAGTACAAGCTTCTAAAAGGTGCTAGTTTCAAAGGAAGGCAGCTGCCTGTGCAAATCTTGGAAAAATAGGCATCCTCATTCAAGTCCTAGAATATACATAAAAAAAAGTTTCCTGTTTACCTAGGCTACCTGAATTATAAGATCAATCAGTTTATCTTTGATAAAAATTTCAGGAAGAGAAAAAAAAAAAAAAAGGGGTCAACCCCTCTGCATTGAAGCTAGTAAAAAAATCCAACAGGATGAAACACAACCCCCCAATAATATATGCTGCTATGTATGCAAGACAAGTAAGCAATAAAATTTTATTTGTAGCAAAAAGCAAGTGAGTTGAATGCACAGAACATGGGCAAAGGAAGACTAAAAAAAAGAGAACATAAATATTAAAAGATAAATTGAAACTCAGAATGCTGTATAAAGAGATATGTTTTAATGATATGCAGTAGAATTAAATTAGGAAATGGAAAATGTAACTGTTAAATATGGGGGGAAGCATTTAATAAAGACAATCGAAAAGGCTATAGAACTGTATTCTAAAAGAAGCTCCGAAAAATTTCCCTGTATCATTAGGACCTGGACTGATTAAGATCTGGAAATTTTCTTTGTGAAAATAATTCCATATTGCAGAGAAAGACAATTAAAAAAAAAAAAAGTTAAACTATCAGTTTTAGTTCTCAGACCTGTCTGAAGGTGATTAACACAGCATCTTCCATTCAAGCCTGAAGTTTAGGACAAAACAAGGCCAACACTATGAGATAATACAACAGAAATCGCAAAAACATCAACTTGGAGAAAAAGCTATTTAAGGAAAAACTGTAATAGCAAATGATAGAAAAATGCTCTTCAGCTTTTTTCATATGATGGGGGTTTTTAGATGAATTTTTACACTTATATTTGATTTTTGGTTTATTGACTTAGCATTCAAATGTAAAGTAAATCTGCACCTTCAATACTACTTTATTTGAACCCAAATGGACAACACCTATTCTCTGAAGATGAGAAAACAAATATTCTTAGCAATACATATATATTCATGCTTCCTCATGGATGTACAAGAAATATAAACCTGTATGGAAGCAGGTGGAATCTTTTGCATCACGAGGACAGCAAGAGTGTTCCTCCAGCCAGAAGCTTGCTGAAGTCATTCATCTTGACTCAGGAGAAAAGGTAGAACTGGCTCATTTGGACTGTGCATGGGGTGTCACTTTGCCCAACATATTAAAAAAAAATGTAAAAGAAAGATGCATTTCTTTTCAGTGGCAGCCTCGCTCTCTCTCTCTGCTCAGCTGTGTCAGCTCTGGCAGTAATGAGCATAAGCACTACTATCACTGGGGTTTGTTCCTTTGCAGCCATTCTCCCACACAGATTTATAAATGTGGCTCTGATGGCAGTACCAGCCATTATGACTCTCACATCAAGAAACTGATGCACACATAAGGCTTGGGTTGATTACCTGTCTTTGAAAGAATCTTTCTCAACATTAATCAAATTGGCCTGCTCCCAGGAGCCAAGTACCAATGCCTACCACAGACAACACACACCCAGCTGTGACTCTGCCCTACAGCAGATCTCATACAAATCCAATGTAAGATGCATAGGAGCAGGAAGGACTGAATGCTCCAAATGGCCTCAAAGATAACAGCAAAAAGCATACAGAAAATCATAGTAAATTAGTTTCCTTGTATAAATCCCATTGGAACTGTGTGTCAGTTTTTTTCTGTGGGATACTTCCATTAGTGATAATTACCAGGGCTGAGGGAACTAGAGGTAGAGTGGGGCCAGCTGCTTCGGTCTCACCTTCCTCTTGCATTGGCAAGACAGTTACAGCATGCCTACAGCTTGCAATTTTCAAAGTTGACTCAGAATCCATGCTGGTTTATAACTAATTCGACCACCGTGAATGAACATGGCTTTTTTGCTGATCTCTCTTCATTTACTGGCAACAAAACATAAAAATTCCAAATGGCCTTCCAGGATTTATGCAACGTCTTCATGGTTCAGGCTGCCTTTCACCATGACATCTTCTTGGTATGACAAGGACTCTGAAATGCCTCTTTTCCAGCACTGTGGAGAAGGAACCACTCCATAAGTTTCCCATTTTTCAGATGTTCCCCAAGAAGATGCGTGACATTTTACACATGAAAGTGATAATGATTTTATTAGGATGGTCAATGAAATATCAGCAACATACAAACAGAGAGAATATGGCATGTCTGAACAATGTGCCTATCTCAGAAATTTAAAAGGAAGCCAATTAAAGGCCATCATCATACACTCAGTCAACATTACTCCCAAATGAAATTACTAATCCCAAGGCGTGATTTGCTCAAGCAGCACTGCAGCCTACAACTTGAATCCTACCACTTTAGGGAGACAATTACTACTCTTCCAGCAGGCAGTCTTGCTTACCTTAGGAGCTGCAGAAGATACCTTTAACTTTCTTTGGGGACCTGAGGGGACAGAAGGTGTCCCAAAATACCTCTGTGGAGAGAAAATGACTGTGAATCAAGCCTCTCTGATAGTCCAAATGTTTTACTGTGTAACAGGGAGTGGCGTGCAGCTAGATTCCAGGGTAACCCAGCAATGTGGCCTCTGTGGCACCTGCTGGTTATCTCCCTCTGACAGGAGGGATTCAGGTTAAACAGTAGAACCTGTACCAGAACAGTCTTGCTGAAGGTCATGAGACCCAGCACCGCTGCTAGAGCTCTAATACTGAACTGCTGGAAAGATACAAGCAGCTCAAGAGCCTCTGGGTACACATGAGCTTGGCCACTCTCACCAACAGCAGCACGATCCACAGTGAGAAATAATCACAGTAAAAGAAGTTACTGCCAAAGTTGCTGTATTTTGGTCTGCACCAACTCCAAAGATTCCTTCCCAGCTCTCCCAGGGTCCTTAAGATTGAAGATATTTTAATGGCCTTGAATGGTAAACTGGGCTGAAAGGAAGTGTCCTTGATTTCACCGAAAGCCTAAGAAAGGACGGCACAGGTCACAGGTGCAGCACCAACAATAAAGCCAGAATAAGCTGCTTGAAGGCATAAGAATGCATACCAATTTGCAATGGAAATGTGATTCTATCCCTCTCTCTTCCTAGAAATGCTAATCTTCCATTAGTCTTAAATTAAAAAAAAAAAAAAA